>OY744524.1:131830621-131880621 GCA_963556195.1 Sepiola atlantica
CAAATGATACTGTAATAATTAAATTTAATTTTCAAAATCCTATTTAAAAAAAAGAAAAGGATTTTATCAAAACAAAACGAACAAACAAACGGCATAGTTATAAAAAAAAAAAGAATAATGAAAGCGAAAAGACTCCCAGCAGTGCGAGGCAAGTACAATTGCAGATAAACACATAACATATTTGCTTTGAATAAGCGATACTAGAGTATTGCTTATTATAGCTTTATATTGGGTACATGCTTCAGAAAATGTAGGAATATCACTTTTGGTCATCTATAAAAAGTAGAACTTATCTTGGCGGGATAAATAAAAAATATAAAAACTTAAATCATTTTGAAATCCATCCCAATTAAGAAATTATAAAAATTAAAATTCCAATGGCTAGAAATTAAACAAAAATATGTTAAAAACATAAATACATACAAATGCAAATGATAGGGAAGAATATTCAATACATAACCACAGCCCCGTATAAAATATTAAGCAAAATAGAACCATAGAAAGTATACATATGATAAACATATAAGAAGAAATGACGTTACCATGAAAACATGAATATCAACTAAGAGAAAAAAATTGTAAGCGTTGATGAAGAGATTTTGCCATAAAAGATTATATTATACTAGTTGTCCCCACTCGGCGTTGTCCGGGAGTCTTTTGCTTAACCCAAACTATCTTTAAAAAAAAAGGTTCAATTGTAGTATAAAAACATTGGAAAACACCTCAACCCGAATTGATTGAAAACATTATGTTCACCAACGATTAAAACATTGAATTTAAGTTACTATTTTATCTAATTAATCTTTTATTATTAACTAGAAGAATACCCGTCCCACAATGGAAAAAAAACCCAGAAAAGAATAGCTTTATACCACTGTTATATACCAATATTCCAATTTTTATCAAAATTCATTACATGATTTTGATACTAGAAAATATCTAACATTAAAGGCTTAAGGTGTCTTAAGAAATTGAAATTCAGGGAATTTTTACGGCTTTAATTTTGTATGTAGGTCAAAGAGATAAATGTTTACCCTAACTACAATATGTTCAGCTGTGCTGACTTAGTGAGGGCAATCAGGTGATCTATTTGTTAAATATAACCTGGTCTTGTTTTTGTTCCACCTTAATGCACTAATACAGGAGATTTTAATTTCATATTACTCCCTCTATACTAAGCCCTACCCATGTATTAACCACTGTTGAAATAAATACTATAACTATAATATAAAAGATGAGTGTATAATACTAAGTCGAACTAAACAATTTCGAATCGCTACACAAAGTCATCCATCATATTTGGTTTAACATCTGTTTTACCTGCTGGCATGTATTAGCCAGCTTTTAGAAATTGACCTCCCGACTAACCTATCTCAGGTCAGGTTTTTATTTATCCTTTTTTTCTTTGTACTTCCTGCTGTTTCCAATATTGGATTCATGAATAATAGCATCCCGGAGAGATATTAATGAATGATATGCAAACCAGTTTTGTTTCAATACAAAAATGTATATGAAAAATGAAACTTAATAGAATTATCTGTATTCAGATACAAACCGCGTTTTGATACATGTCTTGAGCTGTATATGAAACCTGAATCAGGTGTATAGGTACCTACCAAGATAAGGATTCTTCTTCTTTATCATCATCGGTTTAACACCCATTTTACATACTGGCATGTGTTGGACGACTTTTTAAAATCCATTCTTTCAATGTGACTAAACCAACAGAAATTTCTGTTTTGCACAAATCTCTCTATACTATCCAGATTTAATCTTCTCGGGTCAACAGATCCAAGTCCGTCTTTAAGACTTACATTACACATCCATCATTCTTATATCATTTCTCTCCATACAATATATGTCCTCAACTCTCACTGGCCAGGTTTCACTTCCATACATCATCACACTGTGTACACATGTAGCAGTCACCAATAGGAACTACTTTTGAAGGCGTAATCACTGTCCCTGTGAGCTGGCTTGTCCAATCAAATCACAGGGCGCAGTAATATCGTTAGTTCCCTAAGGGACTACTTTTGTTCCCTTAGGGTTCGAGGAAAAAGATCAGACGACCTCCTGGCACCAGCTTGGACACATCGCCGAGAGCACCAGCGAGGAACGAGGAAACGCTCTCTCTCCTGCCGCCGTCGCCACTTGACGACTACTACCATCTTTTCTGAAGAAATCCACGGGCGGCCCTAAGAACTCTTATATTCTTCCTCTTCCTCAGACGGACACCGTCCCACTCTCTTCTACCTATACCAAACGGTATAGGTAACCTTGAGTAAATAAAACCCCTTTTTGTTATAGTTACAAAAATACTTTTCGTTGTTCCGTTTCTTTACGAGAAGATAAAAGGATAACCCCCTTTCAACCTCTCATTCATCTCCTTACACACATGCCTGATAGACTCTTCCCTTGGTCAATACTGGTAACACTATTGAGCAATGGCAGAAATTCCATTATCTTCTAACTCTTGCTTTCACACCAGCATCCACTCCTCCTGGTGCTCCAATGATATCATAAAACTTCTGGCTAACCCCAATAGACTTGTCATACAAATATACTTTCTCCACATCTGAATTCTAATTCGTCTCCATACTCTTACACACAAACTTGTTTATCATGACACTGTCATTCACTAGATAAATATGTCAATTTATTAAATGCAGGCAAAACTAAGTTAGATATTGACAAACATGAATGAATTCTATGAAAAATTTAGTAGGAATAAATTTGTCAGCCTTATAAAAACAGTAAATGATGCTGGTATGTGCAAGCATACACACCGGAATATCAGAAATTGTAAAACAAAAAGTAAGAATATTTTGATAAAGACTTTTAGGTTTGGATAAATGTAACATGTAATAATTAGCATAATGCATTATTAACAACTTATAGTTATTGTTTCGTGCAAAAATGAGGGAGAGAAATGTTAGAATTTTCAAACAAATAAATTAAGCATTGAAAAAAAGAGGCAAACTTTTTATATCACAATAAAACTATTTACATCATACTAATCAAAGTTAGCTTCATCACAACGATCGTTTATTGCTACTTTATATCAAGCGACCACAAACAATTCTAACTTTTTATATAATACTTTGAGTCAGCTTCCCCATGCTGTTATATACTGAATTACCTTCTTTTAGTGTAATACCCTATATATATATATATATATATATATATATATATATATATATATATATATATATACATATATTTTTATATCTCTTTAAATTTTCTCCGGTTTAAATCTCAACTGTTACTTTTCACCCCCCCCCCCCTTTTCACACCTTCCTTACACTAAATTTAAACAAACATACATAACACTCTAAGCAAATAACGCGTCTAAACGAGAGCGACGCGTGACTTCGCATTTCCGAAACACTTGACAACAGAAGCTGAAGACAGCCGGATGGATAAGTCCTTCTGTGCTTGAAACGGACAGTACGAATGTTGTACTAATAAATATTACGCTCTTAATTTTTTATTTTTAACTTTAATTCTCAATTAATCGAGCACTCTGCTGGGATTTTTCCTGCTATATTACAAAGAAGTTATATATATATATATATATATATATATATATATATATATATATATATATATATATATACATATAAAAAGACACATTATTATGGTTGATAAGTCATTGTTACAGGATTATCCAAAAAGTTATGATTACTATTTTTTTTTTTAGAATTCCCCAATTATATTACAAATATCCTGTATTTCTAAGTGATTATGTTTATGCAAAAGTTAGGATTCTGAATATTGCAAATACAAAAAGTTATGGCAATTTTCTTTTTATATTCTATATTTTCAAGAAGTTTTGAGTAAAAAATAATTCAATTCAGTAAATATAAAAAAGTTACAAGAAGCAAATAAAAAAAAAATCAATTCCTCATCTTTCATTTGATTATGCATGGAGTTTTCAGTTGAATTTTTTCTTTCCTTGTTTTTGTAATTCATCAATTTATTGGCAACCAACTTCAATCAAAGCAAGACATGGAATTGGAAAAATAACATTTTTATTGCTCTATATGTGCATCGGAAGAAGATGAGGGATAGATATAATATATATTTTATTAAATTTTAACATCGAAAATTACAAACAATTACTTTCAATAAGTAAAATAAATGAAGACACAGTTAAAACAAAATTAATATTAATTAAGCTATATTGTCAAAAGATAATAAAAAATCATTTTTGAAACAAATTAGTTATTGCATTAAAAATATAACTGGATGTCAAGGAACCTAGTAATATTAACTAAAATAGTTGAGAATTAAAGCATCCGGCCTTTGGGTTAGGATCAGTGTAGTAGTTGTTCTGACTCAGTAGGACATACTCCCAGGCATTACCTCCCTCCTTTTGGAGGTGGTGAAGGGTTTATTTTTTTGTCTCCTCTTTTTGGAGGGTGATGCAAATGGGACTGACCTGGCTATTTTTGAGCAGAGAGAGACCAGAATGCTTCTTTTAGGTGGTCATGAGGGGTTGGATTATCATGATAAACTGACTGTCTCTAACTATGTTGCTATGGGATGCAGGTAAAGCTTTTATTATAATACATTTTCATAATATATTCTTGTGTGTTTATTTAATAAATGCAAATGAAATTCTGAATGGTGTTAACCTGCAAATATCTTGATTTGAATCTAGATTCATTGTAGAATTATAATAATTCAACAGATATAGATATGATCAGAGTTTTTGTTCTCTCATTTGAAAACGAGAATACAGACAACAGAAAGATAGGAATGTGTACGACAACCAATCAAGTCAAAAAGTTCTTAAAGAGACAAAATATCAGTCTGTTATTAACTAACTGGCTTTACATGACGTTACCCAGGAGTCTTTTTCCTTATTTTTTTTCTTTTTAAATAGCATACATACTGTTGATATATATATATATATCTTTTTAAACTCTAAAAGGTTCTGAATCAGCAAGCAGGTTAATATAAAGAGGGGGGACTGTTGATTATGTAACGAATGCAGGAAGGGGGAAATTGGCTGTGTAGTGTCGGCCTTCTGTGCTAATGAAGGGGAGAGAGTGAACATGAATTAAATTCGAAATAGGATTAAAAAAAATTCTTTCAGTTCATGCTATTGCATTTTTTATTTCAATAAATAATTGATTAATAGTAAATAAAAATAATAATTTTATGTGCAATTATCAAAGTTACGTTAACACGAGAAAAACACGCACACAATGCATAATAAAAATATTTTATAATTTTATTAATATAAATGTGATAAAAATAGGTATCCCAAACCAAAATCTAATTTTTATTATATCTAATAACTTTTACGGTACGCACATAGATATTTAAAAAACACAAACAATGGTACCACATTTTTTGGGGTAACTCAATTAGCCACAGAATTATGACCATACAAATTTTTTTGTGGAAATTTGAAAATTTGCTGTCTGCTGTGATATTGGTTCATGGCAATGTTATCGTAATGTTAATCATAATGAAAGCAATAAGTATCAATACAAACCAGCCTAAATATTGGGCAAAGTTAAAAAAAAAAAATATGCAAAAATTATACAGAAGTGCAGCTTTGACTCTTCATATACGATTCATTTCAACTTTGAATCTTCTTAATATGATTCAGAGCATATTAGAGATCAAACTATTTCTTTTTTTAAATAGTAAATCAATAATAAAAAAAATAATCAAATTTGGACAATGTAAAAACACACTAACATTATTTGATAATAGAGCAAAATTTTCATTAATAAAATTTTGTTGAAAACTTTATGAATGAATGTTTTTTGTGAAAAACAAACAAACTTAAAACCTATATTAAGCCCACCATATTGACAAGTGATCTTTTTTCTTTAGGGTGGGATTATCTTTATATGCATAGAGATACACAATAGTGCACACACCAAATGTGAAAAGTACAACATTAAAAAAATAAACCGCCCATCATCAAAAATAATAACCTGAAGTAGCCCAAGAAAAAACAAAACAAAAAAAACTATTAATGACACAAGAGAAAGAATTGTAAATTTATAAAGAGAAAAGATAAAAAATTTTTCCATCTAAATTTTATCAAAATAACCCAAAGCATAAACGAGATATCCCAAATTCAAAGTGAAGGGAATTTCACTATATTTATCCATTTTCGCACTCTAAACTAGGCTGTTTTTTATACCTAATAAAAGTATTAAACCATCATACACAGTAACAAGAACAGAAAGCAATAAACAGCAAAAGTTTTTTGGTTTTTCATATAAAGCAAACATGTATTTCTTATATATATATTATTAAATATATATTTGATGTTTGTCCTAAATTTTTGTAGATTTTAATCAAAAACTAATGAAGGAAATTTTAGATTAAAAAAAATTTTTTTTTAAAAATGCCATTTTTTTTAGAAACAAATTAGCTCAGTTTTCAGCACTCATGCCAATTTTTTTGAAAAAGAAATGAACCAATTTTGCAAAAATCAAAAGTCAAACAAAAAAATAGATCCTTTCTGATCAACACTGTGGGCTAAAAAACTAAAGATAGCTAAGTCTAAAACAACCTTTCAATGAAAGTTATCCCTAAGAAAAAAATATTGTAAACAATATGATAAATAAACAAGTATATTCTCCGTTTTAAACCTATCTCTAAAATCCTTTTAGAAGATATTTAATTTCATTGTCAATCAAATGTTATTCAAATTAAATTTGTTAGCAAGAGTAAGAAGAGGAAATAAGATTTAAATAATACTTATTCTTATGAAAAAGTTTTCTAAAGAGCCAAAGATTGTGGAATTTCTCAGAATTAAATGCTTCTTAGAATAAATGCAAGTAATGCTTTAAAGCAGGCGCTTTTCCTTTTCTACTACTAATCTGCAACATATTTTTGTGGCTTCTCTGATGACATAAGCAATTTTTGAGGTTTCTCCATTATTCCTTTTAATTGTAGAGAAACCCAACGTTTAAAGAGGAAATAAAGAATGAAGACAAATAAGACTTTTCCATTTTTATTCCTCTTTTCATTTTTTAATTTTTTTTTTAAACATCAGCTATTTTCTATTTATGATCATAATTACTATTATAATAAAACAAAAAAATTCAAGATGGCTGATTATTTTCAGTTTATATTTTGCTTTGCAATTTATTTTCTAAATGCTTAACTCATTATCCTCATCATGGGTTTAACATCTGTTTTACATGCTGGCATGTATTGGACAGTTTTTAGAAATTTACTTCCAAACTAACCTATCTCTGGCCAAGTCTTTATCTCTCTTTCGCTCAAATCCATAGTTATCACTTCCTAAAGTTTTCCTTGGCATTCTCCTGTCAACTAACTAATTTGTAAATAAATTATCTGTCTATGTTTGTAGACTGGTTTAAGTTGTACTGAAGGTTTGATTTAGAGCAATCCAATTTGTTATACTTACTAGACCCAAAAGAAAAGAACCTACTAGACCCAAAGGGAAAGAACCTACTAGACCCAAAGGGAAATAACCTACTAGACCCAAAGGGAAAGAACCTACTAGACCCAAAGGGAAAGAACCTACTAGACCCAAAGGGAAAGAAACTACTAGACCCAAAGGGAAAGAAACTACTAGACCCAAAGGGAAAGAAACTACTAGACCCAAAGGGAAAGAAACTACTAGACCCAAAGGGAAATAACTTACTAGACCCAAAAGAAATAGAAAACATTTTGTTTTTCATGATCTTATTGAGTATCAATAAATAAACATAGCTCATTATTCACATTTAATTAAAATTACTATTAATTTTGTTAATATAAAAAGAGTAGCCCAAAAGTCTTGTTACCCCTACCAGAAATATTATTTAATGTTAAATCCATTCATTTTCAGTAAAATCTTTTATTTATATCTTCAAATATCTATTCATAGTATTTGGTAATTGTTTTGTGGGCGTTTTGTAAATAACGTCTATAAATGATTCTATTAAACCCATAGACCACTGACAAGTATTACCACTTCCGGTCAGAATGGACCTGGGAGTACTGGCAACTAAGGAATGACTTCACTTTCTCCAAAGCTCCAAAACTGGGGCCTCACCACAGGTTTGTGTAATATTCAGTATGGGAATTAAATCTGGTAAAATATATGGAATTCGCACACTTACAGGAAATTCAATTAACATTGTTATATTGAACAGTAAAATAACTAATAAAACATAACACATGGTTAGACGGATTTGTAACATCAAGCCAAAAGATACTTCCACTGTGCAGACAAGTGAGTTGGTGGGGAATCTTGGTTTTGTAGACCATGATCCCATCTTGAGGAAGAGAAGACTCCGCTGGTATTGTCACGGGGAAAGATCCAGCAGTGCAATCAACTGTGCACTACACCTACAAGTCTCTGGTAGGCATAGAGTTGGCCAACTAAAGTTGTCTTGGAGGCAGCTGACAGAGAGACCGCAGAGACTGGAAGCTCTTCAACGCTGACCCTCAGAAGGATCGACAAAAGTGGAGATCTGCGGTGAGAATGCTATCTTTGCAGCTAGCCAGCTGTCTGGAGGGGGGGGGGGGGTCCACTGGTATGGACATTGTCCACAATCCTGCACGATAATCAGAAGACCGATGATGATGATGATGATGACATAAGACTAAAAGATTTTATTTAATAACCAAATTTTTGATTCCTAAAAGCAACAAACAAGATTAAATTAGTTCAATTTTCAAATCATGTAGAGTAAAATATGATGAAGAATTCAATATTCATGAAAGAAATTATGGAATGATGATGTAATTTGCAAAGACAAATATCAGCAGAAGTCTAGATATGTAAATCGGTCAAGAGTTTAAATATTTCTTCCAAGTGGTTGGGCATATCTAATTGAAAGCAAACATGGCTCAAAAATAAGAACGGTCAATTAAAATAATGAAAAGGATCAGAAAATTAATCCAAGAAAGCTATCCACAGAGAATGGAGTGTTCCTAGTCAGCCATATTTTCAATTTGATGCAAATATAAAAGAAATGGGTAAAAAAACAAAACCATATTGGTAGACCCTGGAAGAGATTAATGTTTCAAGATAAAACAACTCAAAGCAAATGTCTTAAAAATAGTTAATGTACAGTTTTGTTACTCCTACCAAAATGTAACAACAATAGAGGAACAAGTAATGCAGCAATACAAAACACATGTCCAAGATTCAGTTTATTCACTTGAAGAACAGTAAAACAATAGAAGAAGAACAAGTTATACAGTGATAGAAAAGAACATTTTTTATTTTCTTTTTTAAACTTTTATTCACGCCAAACAAGGAATATTGCCATTCAGACGTAAGGGGCTACTGTGGTTAGGGGCCAGATTTAAAGGAGGCATCCTAAGTGGGGAGTTGTATAGCAAGGTGTTTGTTCATATTACATTTAAATTTCTGCATGTTGGTACAGTCAGGAAAACAGAGCAGGAAGGGAATTCCAAAGGCAAGTGATCTGAAGAAAGAAACTATTAGAGTAGAAAGGTTTTCGGCATCTGAGGATCTCTACAGTGAAGGGGTGGGATTTTGCTGGTAGTCGGGTTGATCGGGAGTATTTATGCTGAAGGAGTAACAGTGCAGCAAGTTTATTGGAGCACATTCCATTGAAGTACTTGTAAAACAAGCACAGGGATGAAACATTGTAGCGATGAGACAGAAGCTGGAGCTTGCTAGATTCTTTTTTGCACCCTGTCCAAAAGAGAGGTACTAGTGGTTGGTGCACCAGCCCAGATGTGGCAACAATACCCCATGCATGAGCAAATGGTGGCTATGTAGACATAAGATACTGGCAGATGTGAGAAGTTTTCTAGCCTGGTAGAGAGAGCCTACCTTTTTTGCAGCAGACTTGGCTCTATCTTCTATGTATTTATTTCACTTAATGTTGCCTATGGATGTTAGGCCGATGAGTTTGAACATTGAACTCTCGGGAAGAGTGCTATCAGCCATGGCAATCGGTGGTTGGAAAGGTTTGTTATAAATGTTTAAGGAAAGGTTTATTTTAAAATAATTGTTAAAGGAAAGGTAGCACTGAATGTAACCACCAATTCTTGGCTCCACTGAACTACAGACTAGAGGTAATTTTCTAAGGATTCAGCCATTGCCTTGGATATGTGTGTTCTATTTGCCTGCATGGTGAGAATAGAGTACGGCGTCATTAGCAAATATACCGATTTAAAATGTGAATGCAGCAAGGAGGCCATGAAGGAAGATAAGGAATAATAAAAGGTCCAAGTATCGAACCCCGAGGCACACCCGCATTCATGTAATATTTGGATGTACGGCCATAGAGAACAACTTGGATCTTTCTTTTAGCTTAGAAGGATATTATTATATTAAATATTTGTATAGAAATACTGTAGGGATATTTTTTTCTCTTGAGAAGACCGTTATGCCAGATCTTAGAAAAGGCTTTGGATATATTCAAGCCCTAGATTCACCTGCCTTATCCAGTGTATGGTATATGCGTTCAGAGATGCCCATTAGGATATCTGCAATAGATTCTGCTTGCCTAAATCCATACTGTTAATCAGAAAGAATTTTAGCATTTTCAAGGTGGTGGATTATCACTAGACTGATTAATGATTCAATGATTTTAGCAGAGACTTATGGGGAGGTACTTTTGCAGGCCAGTTCTTTTGCCAGAGTTCTTAAAAACTGGTACGACAGAGGCAATTTTCCAGCTGTTAGGAAAGTAAGATTTTGCAGAGTATTTGTTATAGAGTTTGGAGAGGACAAGTGCCAGCTCAGCAGAGCATGTCTTTATTACTATAACAGGGATAATATCTAGTTCACATGCTTTGGAAGTGTCAAGGTTTTTTTTTAATGATGTCTAGAACATGGAAAGGGATGATTATCCGATCATCTAGTGTGGTTACCGTCTGTAATATGATGATTGGGTAGGGAGTGGTTTGTGGAGTTTAGGGCAAACTGCAAGGTTAGCAGTTCAGCCTAATCTGTTACCGTGCAAATGACTGCATGGTGGTTGGATAGTGGGGGAATTGTTGATTGCCCGCTATTCATCACAATATTATAGATTTCCCAGAAATCACGAGTTCCTAATTTCTGTAACTCTTTGAGTTTTCTGATCATCTCAGTATACCTACTCTTAGTTGCAGCTATTACACTCTTACAGTGGTTTCTTAACAATATAAATTTTTGTCTATTTGCAGCCGATTTATGGCAGTTGAAACGGAAGAATGCTTGGTGCCTATGCTCAATAGCAGCTGCACAGGTCGAAGTGAACGATTGAGGAGAGTGGGGCTTACTGTGTTATTAATTCAGTTTATTCACTTTCACACATCGAGAAGATCTGTATGAGTACCAACGTTTACGTGGCACAAAATGATGTGGCATCATGACCTGTGTGATATTTTATGAAACTATGTTTTGGAGTTTTTTCCTTCTTTTATTGTTACTTTTTTCGTAAGAGTGACAAGACTTCCGGACCAGCCGGTAATTCTTTAAGTTGAACACTTAAACTAATTAGACATTATTACTGTTTACTTATGACTAACAAGTTGGAGAAAAAGATTAAACAACAAAAAAAAAAAAACATTAGTTTCAACATCCATTGCAATCTTTTATCCTAAAAATATATTTTTTAAAGAATATTTCTAGTAGCTAAAATTTAATGCATCATTGATTTTGAAAAATAAAATTAGCGTCCACATCAACTTAGTTCTCAGAGATTAAAAAAAATGAAACAAAACTGTTTTAGATAAAATTGACCTTCAAATTTTAAGAAAAAATTTACTTTAAAAAAAAAAAAAAAAAAGGAACGATAAAAAAAAAAATGTTTTAAAGTTAATTCAAGTGTATTTCTTTCTTAGGCCCCTTTGGGTATCTCTTGTTTTAATAAGTAATTTCATGTCAAATTTAAAAGAAAAAATGTGATGTTTCTGTATCTGTTTAGAGATATAATTGAAAGAAAAAAAAAAATCTTTACCAAGATCAAACATTTTCTCACGTAAAATTTTATGATGAATCCAATGCTGGTATTAATTTTGAATTAAGTTTTTACAATAATATTGTAGGGTTTGCATTCACGCCGGACATCCATTCACGTTTATAAATTGGAAATTAAAAAATAATAAAAATGCTAATATGGTGTTCAGAGCTGGAGTCCTCATTTATTTAAGGGTAATGCGAGAGTGCCCACAGATAGATATGAATCTACAGATCAAAATCTCCAAAACATTCCATCAGATAGACCCCCAAAAATGTTCCTGTAAATTTACTTTTAACATTATTTTTGAATTCATCCACTTTATTACTAAAATAATTTACATTAAAACTATTTTTAAGCTGATAAGACATTTTGTTCCAAAAAAATATTCCTTTATTGGACCCCCCCCACCCCCAAATTGAATTATGTTGTTTTCAGATACGCTTGTAATTTAATTTGTCTCAAATATTATTCACGTTTAGATTCAATATTATTACCCCTGTCTCAAATTAACTCTTTAGTAAGTGAATACTATTTTCTCAGCTTCCTGTTTATATAATGAACATCCGGTTTTAATTATACTTCTATCTCCAATTTTAAGTTATTTCCAACTAATTTATACCTAGTGTTATTCTCTTCTCTAAATCAATACAACAGGCAAGTGGTAAACAATTCAAAATAAGCATTACGAAACACCGATCAATTTAATTTGGAGAAGATTTCACAATACTATTACACAGATCTATATTTGGTAAATTAAGGCCACCAACCATTATAGGATTTTCATTTAGATCTGATGCAAATGGAACTTTATTGAATTGTCCTAGCATTTTATAATTTTCTTTTTTACTCAAATTTGGAGATCTGTATAAACATATTAAGAATTTAATTTCACAGATTCTATTTTCAAAGATAAAAAACTCCAACCAATCAAATCAATTTAATCTAGAGACCCGTAAGAAGTTGTAAATATCATAGAACACCCAAAAGTTTAACAACATTCTCTCTTTCTCTCTTGCTAAATATTTCAAAGTAGGGAATGAACGTTTCTACATCTTCTATATCGAAATAAATGCGCTTCTGTAATACATACTATTTTGTATTTATCTGCAATCATCCGTAATTCTATGAATTTGTTTTTAAAGAGATAGCATTCATATTTCTAAATTTTCTTTGCTTTTTTATCCTTTTAAATTAAGTTTGTTTTCTAATAAATTTTAATAGTAGTAGTAGTAGTAGTAGTAGTAGTAATCCTCTTTTTCATTTTCACTCATTTCCATTCTCCTTTCATACAGTTTCTCCAACTGTTCTTGTCAAATCAGGATCAATCCACATTTTCAGCAGCCATTATGATAATTTTTCTTCCAAAACGTAATTTGGAGAAATTTTGTGTTCTCCTCATGCTTTAACGTTGTCGTCGTCGTCGTCGTCATATTTAGTTTAACGTCTGTTCCAGATGCCACCATTATTAATCTATTTTTGTTGGTAGTCTTTCCGAGGCCAACAGTTCATACGTCATGTCTCTCTATTTTGGTGGCATTTTGAGTTATCTTAAAAATAGTCCCTTAAAACTTCCCTCTTTATCCTTCTTTATATTCGAAATTTTGTTTTTGATGCAGGTTATCTTGCAATGTATTTATACTTCAGACAATTTGCATTCACTACTTATTTCTGTTCCCTTTTTATTCTATCCGCTCAGCTATTTATTTAATTTCCGTTTTTTTTTTGTTTTTTTTTTTTTTAAATCAATTTTTAATGCGTTTTCTAATTTTTCGATAATCCCTGGGATGATTTCTTGTATTCCCCTTTTCACTTTATCCTTTCTATTTCACTACATTCAATTTTTCATTTATTCAAAACGAAGCACAAATCTCCATTCGTTTATCTTTTCCATGGACAATTTTTTTTTTATCTCTTGAAGTCCCCCACATGCTGGATGGCACCACCTGGCACAATACTAAGGAATCCATGTTTGTCCTATCTTGCATGGACATGGTGTTATTGTTATTTTTTTCTTTGTTTATGGAAACCCTGATATCATCTCTCTAGAGTTTAATTAAAAATAAAATATCTCCCTTAAAATTTAAGAAAAAAATTTTTCTAAATAAGAAAACAGGGTCTAACAAATTCATTGCTGCATTTAAGTGTTGCATCGTTTTTCTTACTTGTACACTTTTTTAATTTTCCCATTGAATTTAGAAAATATTTAATTATTTCGCTAAAGTTTTTTTTTTTTTTTTTTTTTTTTTTTAAATCAGTAATGATGTTTTGTACAAAAATCAGTTCAAGATTTAAATATTTATTGAAATATTTTTCAACCAATCAGAGAGTTAGAATTTTTTCTGTATAGTACAAGAAAAAATTAACCATTGAGAAAAGGTGAAAAGCTGCCAGGAGCCTATTCGAAACATAAAAAGCAAGTTTTGAGCAAGACAATCAGTCAGTCAAATTATACCAGGCAGCTCATATGCCATGACTTTCTACTTCCATCGAAACACCCTGGACAAGATATTTCTTCTCATGAGAATAAAGTTCCCTGTTATTTAGAGCCAAGTTTGTTTATTCATTATTCATCGAATACATATTTGCATCAACTACAAAATTGTGCCAAAATGTTCTATTTTTAGAAAATTACTTTATTATTATCTTTCTGTGAGGGATTACATATGTTTAATGGTGAACTGAATTCTGATATTGTAATTATTTTATCTGAAAAATTTTTCTTAATTTCTTATTTTGAGCATAAACCAAGTTTTTTATAGGATTAAACAAAAATAAAAAATGGATTTCAAGAAAGAACTCATTTGAAAAAAAAAAAAGCTCAATTTTTTAAATTTTCTTTTTAGTTAAAGTTTTTTTTTTTTTTAGACACATGAAAGCTACAATTATTTTCATTCTTTGTGTGGTGCCATTTGACTTTATTTCCCAATAATATGTTGTGTCCTGTTGCTCGTATGAGAATAATTCATTTTTTTTTAAAAGTATGATTCATTTTTACAATGTATGTATGTTACATTTGTGATAAAAAAAATTCTGAACAAAAAGAGAATATATAAAAAATGTTTTGTTTTTTTCTTTCAAAATTTAAATTATGAAATATTCAAGAGATGCAATTATAGACACATCACAGTTCATATACCATTGAAAGAAGATGTGAGAATTGTGGGTGTGCGAATCAGACATCTTGTTTAATAAAGTAAATATGGAAGATATAATATTTTGCTTATATTTTAACTTTTTTTTTTTTAAATATCTTAAATGGTAGTCTGGAAATATACCTGAAAACTTATATTCTCGAGACATTTGAGTAACAGATATTATGACGTGATGTCTGTATGTTTGCATCTTTCCAATTAGCATTGCATGTTAAAAGTAGAACACATATATAAGAAAAACAATTATGAAATAGAAACTCACAGTCACGTCTGACGAAGATTGATTTTCATCAGGACAATCACACGCTTCAAACTGAAATCCAGAAAAGAAAGAAATTAGTTTCATGCAAATAATTATTATTTGGTAATGACAAGTCTGAAAAATAAACATGGAGATAAAGAAGATTCTATATAATACATGAACAATCGAATGGAAATTAAAATGACAAAGTTTTTTTAATAGTCTAAGAGTATATATATATATATATATATATATATATATATATATATATAATGTGGGTGGGGGCACCGCTTGAGAATATACTATTCCCTAGAAACTTCTTCCTTGAAAGAGGAATCCAGCTCAACCCGCCCAGGGTGAATGCTGCACTAGGAGTAGCAAGTGCCGTGGCGGGTACGATACCTAACACTGCTAATCAAGTTGAAAGTGATCTGGCATTCAAGTTTCGAATCTCAGTGTGAAAACACTTGCCTCATCTAGCTACACTGAAGAGCTGTGATACAGTGAAACAGCTGTCTGTGGATGACACGCACATATTCCTTTTTTCTAGTCATATTCAGTTTAATATTATGAACAATTTTTTCTTACATATTTGATTGAGATCCGTTCAAATTACCTGGTGAGTCATTGTTTCAGGTGAGAACTGACTGATAAATCCACCGTGGTTACAATTTCTGATTACAGAGCATTGTTGACGAGATATGTGTAATGCAAAGATAATCAACAATTTAAAATTTGAGTAAACTTGGCAGGAAAATTATGTAACTTAAAGTTATAATCTATATATTAATACAATAGCATGTGTGTTCGTGTGTCACGCTTACATCAAAAGTTCTGCGCATGCATGCCGCACATAGATTTGAAAAAGCATTCAAGTCACCTAATTTCCGTAATATTTTCAAGTATTTCCCTTTGGCGCAACGGTTAGCGACATAGGATTTTGACGTCGACCCGACTGGTTTATAGTTCGATCCCAACCAACCCCTAAGATTTTTTTTTTCTACATCGAAAGAGGGGGGGCGGTAGGTAGGGTACGACCGGGAAGACACATATTAATACGATAGCGTGTGTGTTATTTTGTGTGTCACGCTTACATCAAAAGCAACAGCCTTCCGAATCTTTGTATGCTACTCATGAATTGGAGGCAAATTTAATTTAAAGCGTTTACAAAGTAAGGTTTAGTTGTCGAAATATTACCTTCACTAGAAATATTGTATACAAAAAAGTTTTTTAAATAGTTTCATAAGTCAAATCTTATCATATTTTATTCAAACATGTATAGGTTAGGAACAAGATAATTCGTATTGAAAACATCATTTCGTGTAATTTACACGGGCCCCGCTAGTTAATAATATTAAATTAACAGTCAAAGACATTTCAGTATATTTATACTGGATACAAAATAATTTTTATTAACAGGATTTTTTCAGTTTTTATATGTAACATGGTGCATTTATCAGTCAGTTTCCACCTTTTACTTTTTAGTAGGGGTGACAAGACTACTTATTTTGTCCATTTTAAGCTGAAATTAAAAAAAATTCTTTTTTAAATTAGCTGGTAATGCTTTAGTTGAGAGAAAAGTTTCTCCTTTTCTTTTTCTCTTTATAATATCAATTCTTAAATCCTTTCTTTATATATATATTTTCTATTTTTTTTTCTCCCTCTCTTGTTTAATGGATATTAAATGTTCTGTTCTTATCATTCTTATGTGAGGTTTGTTTTACTGGTCTATTATAGAGCTGTGTCTATAGCAAGTGAGATTCAGAATATTTTGAAGTAGGGGGTCAATTTCAAAGCTGTATTAGACTAAGAAATTTTCTGGAGGGTTGTTATCTTCTGTTCAAAGATAAAAGGGTTTTTGTTTCCTTCATTTCTTGAATCAGAAGGATTATAGTTTATTCGACTTGAAATGCTTGAATAGCAAACATTATTCCAGCACTGGTTACCAAATTCCCCTCCAGTGGATAATTGTTTATGGTGTTACTACATTGAGATTACCTTCAACTGACAAAGAAATGTCTATTTGTTTTCCTTATATGGTAAAAGTCCTATGAAATTTTTTACTTATCCTGTCAACTTGTTGCTAGGCGGCTGACTGCTATCATTGAGTTTTATAGAAAAGGGTGACAGAGAGATTTATAAAAAGAAATGGCATACAGATTATGAGATAATTTTAAAAAATCCATTATTTTGTTTTAGATCGGATTGAGTGAATACATACACACCAACACATGCGTGTGTAGGTGTAGATAGGAATAAAGGTAATAAGCAAAGAGTAAACTACACAGAATAAGTAATTTAACATAATTTAATAGTCTTAAAGACAGGCTTAGATCTGATGAACTCAGAGGAAGATTAAATCTAGACAATATAAGATGCGTGCAGAAAAGAACACTTTGTTGGTATGATCAGATTAAAAGAATGGACGAGAGTGATTGGATTAGTAAATGTAGAACAGTTGAGATAGCGAGGCCAGTTAGCAGGGGAAAGCCAAAGAAAACATGGAAAGTGATAAGTATGGATTTGAGAGAAAGAGGGATAAATAAAAACTTGACCAGAGATAAGTTAGTTTGGAAGTCAATTTCTAAAAGTCATCCAACACATGCCAGCATTCATTCAAGGATGTGAGTGGCTAACAGTAAAAAAAAAATAAATCTGAAATCAAGATGAATTTCCCAACTGGAAACAACCCCACCAATTTGTGAGACCATGCACCCCCCCCCTCCCCCCAAATGAAATCTAATGTAAAATGATCCATTTTGTGGCCATTCTGGCTTTTTAGGGCATTAACTAAAAACTTTTTTGGTATGGGAGATACATTTTGTGTGTGTGAATTTTCTTGGTGGGGGTCATGCTGAAAAATTAGTAAAACAAATTACTTACCCTACCACTAACCCTAGGTCCGAGTGGTAAGCCTCTTTAAAGAAAACGCTTTTTCTAACCCTACCACTAACCCTAAGTTTTAGTTGACCCCTTCCCCCCACAAAAAAACCCTCCCTTAACCCTATTACTAATTCTGAGTGGCAAGTAAAATATTTGTAAAACCACACGTAATCTCCTAAAAAAGTAGGCTCTCCCCACTGAAAAAATAATGCATAGAATTTATCTCCCATAGAAAAAAAAGGGGGGGGAATTAACTAGCCTAAAACACTAGAATTGGAAATCATATGTTAATTTCATATGCAAAACTGTTCCCCACTCTAAATTCTAAAATAATTGTTTCTTTTTTTCTTCTTTCTAAGTTTTTCAGGGTGTTCACTTGTAATAGTCTAAAAAAAAGGTAGAATATCATTTTTTAGGGGGGGGGGGGTAGAGAATGGTGTTAATCTACAATACCTTTTATTTTATACTAAAAGTATCAACCGTTTTAAAGGAGACTGGAAGACATTCATTGATGAAACAAAAGTCTTCTACCTCCCCTACCCATAAATCATTTGAAGTATGGCAAAATTAACATTTTCAGAGAGAGGGGAAAGGGAGGCAAACCAAGACGGAGGGAGGAAAAGAAAGAGAAAAAAACAGGAAAAAAGAAAGTAAAAGATAAAACAAGAGAGAGGAAGAAAGATAAAAATAAATAAAATTGAGCCAAATGACGAAAAAATAAGGATGCAAAGCTCTCGCGATTCAGCCTTCAAAAAGAAAAAGAAAAAGAAAAAAAAAGCGGAATTCCGATTTTTCTGAATTCCACTAAAAAGCAGATAACTCACATTCCTGCATGACGAGAATCGTGCTTTTTTAGATTCAATATTTCATTTCAGTTATGAAATTTTGTCAAGAATAGCATTTATTTAACAAAATCAAATTAGATATACAAAAAGTTGGAAGTAGCAGTGAAAGGCCAGTGCAAAAAAGCAGGGTGAGTTAAGCAACTGAATGTGTTAAGGTAGGAGGGAAATGAATTTGTAGTAGGTAGACCGTTGAGTATGTGATTAACGATGATTGGGTGGTAAGTATATAGAGAAAGGATTGTGTATGAAAAAAAAAAAAGAAAAAAAAAGGAAGGGGGGGGGGAGAAAAAGAGGAAAAACAAAAGGGAAAGAGGCAAAAGGGAAAGAGAAAAAAGTTAAAAAAAAAAAGAGAAAAGAAAACAATGTTTTATCAAATATTAACTAGTTTGTATATCACCAAGTTAAAATATGCACGTTTTCCTTTTGTCCAATGAGATGCTGCCATCTTGTAAAAGAATAACACACTATCACGAGATAAGATATCTTGTTTGTGGCTCTAAACTGAGAAGTTATCTTGCCAATGACAACAAAATATGATAAACATTTGATAAAGCCTTCCAATAAACTGAGTATTGCTTTGCCTACCAAAATAAAATCTTTGCGTAGACTATTTGTACATAAAAGTATTTGTCGTTTTACAATGAAATTCTAAACATAGACTCATGTAAATGATGTAGAAAATATTCAACCATAAATTGTTATAAAATCTATTGGTATTCCATGAAAAATGCCAGTATACTGAAATCATATGCCCTTAATAGGGTTAAGATGAAAATTCATATACACTAAATGTACAAAAGCAAGGAAATTCCCAAATTTGTACACTTTTATTGTCATTAAGGGTATGACTACATATCAACCAAACCATTTCATTATCACATCACTACAGTATAAATCTCTATGCATGAGTGGATGAAGTGTGTGAGGTGCGCTGAAGAAAAATTCCTACCAGTAAAATACATAGCCCTGTTGTGCTCGCATACCCTTAATGACAATAAAAGTGTAAAAATTTGGGGATTTCCTTGCTTTTGTACATTTAGTGTATATGAATTTTCATCTTAACCCTATTAAGGGCATATGATTTCAGTATACTGCCATTTTTCATGGAATGTCACTACTTTGTAAAGGCTATGCCTCAATACAATGCCTTCTCATAACTGATATAGTTGGTAGTTTGATTAATCAATGTTTCTTCCAATATTCACAGGATGAGTGTATATTTACTCATGATACAATTCAAACTAGAACAAATTTTTTCAAACTTTACCATGTATTCATTGCAAACAATAAATGGTGATTCAATCATTTTACAGTCAGTGTGTTTGAAAATTGACAAGGACACAATGCAATTAAATTAAAATGCCATCAACTAGAGCCTACAACCTCTATCTGTGCCATAACACAGCTGAATTAATCACATAGCTAATGAGATATAGAAGAAAGTGTATGTGGATTAGTCATTTATTTTAGTTTTTTTTTTAATTTTCTGGAAAACTAAGGTATATGGTGAACTGAAATTAAAATGCCATCAACTAGACACTAGAACCTCTATCTTTGCCAAAAATCAGCTGAATCCATCAAATGGTCGATAAGATATAGAATAAAGTGTATGAATACTGGTCATTTTTAAGGTTTTTTTGAATTTTCTGGAAAACTAAGGTATATGGTAAACTGAAATTAGAATGCCATCAACTAGACCCTAGAACCTCTATCTATGCCAAAACTCAGCTGAATCCATCAAATAGTTGATGAGATACAGGGTGGCACATACGTACGTACACACAAATAACATGATTTCATGATTGAACTTTCTGAATCTCTGGGTTGCCTTGACTAATGATGCCGAAATTCTATACACTTATAGAACCTATCAAATAAAAATTTTGTGCAAAGTTTTAACTAATTTGGTTTATTGGTTTTTGAGTTATGATTGATCAAAGAAATGAGATTTCCAGCATAGGCCATTCGTGTAGTCTATTAAGGGATAGAGCGCTCTCGCGCCTCCCTTGATTCAATACTAAAAGTAATTTTTCTGTAGTGTAATAGTGATTGTTGGTTACCTGTATAACCGTTGTGGTTTGAATTCAAGATAATGTTTGAATTAACCACAGTGGATAAAAGCTGAGACCGGTGCTATTTACAATACAGCTGCCCCTGCCCAACTATTCTATGTAAACAAACCAAAATGTTACATTTTTTCAACCACCAAAAACCACAGAATTATCCAATTTCAATTAATTTTTAGCATTTTTTCAAAAATGTATATATCTTACGAGCAGTACTTACCCAGCGATACCTGAGCGTTTTTTGTTGTTTTTTTTTTTAAATTTTTATTTTGCATTTTTTTTTTAATAGGATTTTTGAAAGTTGAATTTAATTATTGCAGTATCGTTTGGTCATGAAATAATTATTTAAACCAAATCGTTATAAAACTATTTTTGTTAAGATAATGTTGTTTTAATCTCTATAAAATTATTGGATGTAATAGCTTGGATATATTGGATGTAAATAGCTTCCCAAACTTCCAATGATGATTTGCTAAGAATTTTAAAGTTGGAAATGGCTTCTATTCTACAGTTTAAATGCTTCCAAATTTTGAAGGGTTACAAATTCATTTTTTTAAAACTATTAACAAAAGATAAAAATGGCTGATTTGATTACTAAGAAACAAAATGTATTATTGTGGATTTAATTTCGTAATTAAATTATTGTTGGATAGGATATTTTAAATTTTGCCATATGCTATTGCATTTTTGATTTCAATAAATATTCAATTATTATTAGTAAAAACAAAAAATAATAATGTCTTGTAGAGGCGAGTAAAAAAAAAAACTCCAGACACATGAGAAGTGGTCACACAATTTTATTATATAGAGATAAGGAATTAAATATTTTATTATATCTTTATGAAAAATACTTTTTCGACTCACTTACAGCCCAACTCAACAGTTGTTTAACCGAAAGAGAGAAAAATTACTATTGACATCTATTTTTTTCTTTAATATATAGATAACTGCCAGGAGTTGTATTTTAAAACTGAGAGCATACAGAAAATATTTCTACAAAAAAAGAAAATTACTTAAAAAAAAAAATATTTTGACTGTTAAAAAGCTTGCTATATAATCTTTTTATAACAACATTTTAAGTGGACAAAAAATGCATATCCGTTAGCAATGGCTCTTTAATAGATATATAGTAAACAATATTGTGTAACAGTTTAGAAAAGATCTTAATGTTTTGTTTGATGGCATATCAACTCTTTTCGGATTATTTAATGTTGAATCCAGTCATTTTTTAAAATGACTATGCTGTAAATATTTATTTTGTATATGATTAGTTCGTACTTGATAGATTCTATCTAAGCCATAGATAGGATGTGGACGGATCACAGTGGACTACGGAGCAATTCCACACTCTCCGAAGTTCCCAAATTCAGGCCGAACCACTAGATGCAGTTTGGAGTTATATCTAGGATGGTTGCAGGTAAAGAAAGCTTAAATAGTTGATATGATAGGCAGAAACAAAGGGTACTCCTTCAGTGTTAGGCACATATCCATAAATATGCATATTGAAACAGACAATGTATATAATAAGAGAATATGAAGCTATTCATCATATGTTAATACACTAGTACCTTCCTTCCTTTTGTGTTATGCTTTCATTGATAGTGGAACTGAGGGAGTTGGTATGAAAAAGAAGAGGGAGTTAGTAGACTTGATATGAAGAAGAGGAGGTGGGAATATTTGTTTCAAAACACAAATATTTATTTTTGTTAAAATCTCCAAAACATGAAACATCATCTCAACAATAGTTTTCTAAATTAGATTAAAGACATTTTCATAAAATAAATGTAAGCTATAAATTAATAATTTATAGCTTACTTTTATGGAAGGGAAATTAAGATTAACATCGAATTATAAAATTACTGTAACTTAAGCATCTTTTTGAATAGTTCAGGAATTTGACATACAAGTGCTGTTTCTGTCCTCAATTCAAATTCAGTGCAAATTTTTTATTACAATTTTAAGTCTATCATTTAATTATATAGTCGAACTGAAATGTAGACATTTTTTTTTTATATTAATTACTTTTCAACATTTTATTGTTTATGTACATTGTTGTATTTTGCTTAGGTGACTGCTGACCCCATTTTAATGGAACAGAGAAGAGAGAGGTCAAGAAGGTATCGTGGAATACTATGAGAAGAAGAGGGAATGGGGTACTAATTTTGATGAGTATGATCTAAATAGTTAATTGTTTAAAGGGAAATGCATTTTATTGTGATATTAAGGTAGCGTGTAACACAAGGTTGTTTTTAATGTTGGTGGCTCAGTATTTGCAAACATTCCTGTCTCTCCAACATTCCCTCCAATTTGGAGGTGACAGAAGCAACAGGGCCAATAACTACCAAACGACACTGCCACTCTTATGAAATTCAGACAGGAGCAGTAGCAGCTCAAGTAAATTCTGTAGTTTGTTGAAGGTTTTAAAAATATTTTTAAATTATGTTTAAATTTTAAGTTCTATCTAGTTAAAAATAATGCCTTTTATTGGAAGCGCATATTGATAATTAGATATAAAATACAAGATGTACGTACCCGGTGTTCCCTGAGATGTAGTGGAGTCAGTTTATTTTTTAATTTTTTTGTTTACACATTTTTAACTTAAGACAGACAACTCCTATTATATTCTTCAGATTAAAATGAGTTAAACCCCTTGCCGATTTTTATTCTTAATTGATTATTTAAAAATGTTTCATATTAATAGTTGTCTGGTGCGGGCTAAGTAATTTTAGCTAAATACTTTTTTATATTGCCAAAAACATTGTAAATCTATAACAAATGAAAATTGGCTAGTCAGAAGCAAAGTTTGATTTGTCAGCTTAAATGCTATTCGAGTCCTACTTTAAAAATTCGACAAGATAACTTTATATGTTAGATTAGCTGAAAAGATTACTTATAGTCAACAAACGGAGAAAAAAGTATAGAATAACAGTGAGTTAAGTAATTTGTGAAAGTGAATAAATTAGGAAGAGGGTGGTGGGAAAGACAACCACTTCATATTTCTATTAGTCAAGTGAAAATGAATCTATATTTCCTACCAATATTGGAGGCAAAGAGAGAAACTGAGGGAGAAAAAAGAAAAGAAAAGCTATGAATAAAAGTTGTTCATGTTAACCAAACTGACTGAAAAATAGTGCTGTTTATTTCCAGTATTTCTCTAACAATTGAAATACAAAAACCGTCAGCAGATTCAGAGCAATTTTACTTGGATGAGAGATGAGGGACTAAAAAAAAATCACTGACACAACAGTCAATATGAGTAAAAGCAGAAATACATGAAAAGTTAAATACAAGGTTTTAATAAAAACCTGACCACACAAAGAGAAAGTTATTTTTATGTTTGTTACATTTTATTTCTATTTTATTACTAGCTGTACCAAACTGTAAAAGAAAAAATGTCGGATTTGTTCATGAATGAACGGAAATTAATTTCATGATCAAATTATTTCGTGAAATAGAAATTTATAAAAAATGTGTCTTAGTACTTAATGATAATTGATTAATAGCGATGAACAAATAATGTGTAATTAATGTGGAAGCAAGAAACACTCATACAGACAATTGAAATCACATAATTTAATATATTTATTTTTTAAGAACTCAAGGGAGAGAATTCAGTATAGTTGCACACAATAACTTCCCTTTAACCTGTTTCAGTAAATGTCTTCACTAACAGTTTTCTAAGTCGGCCCAAGTATTTACAGGAAAAAAAAAAAAAAACGAAATAAAATATAAGTGACAGTTATAGAAATGCAAAAAAAACAAAACAATGAGATATTAAAAAAAATCTTTTTACTTTCTATCTTGTCTCCGTATACCACATGAGTTTAATTTTCAGCAAACATGACTATATTATTTTATAAAATGTTACTTAAATAAATGGAAAGAAAAAAAGAAAAAAAAAAAAGAAAAAAAAAAAGAAAAAAAAGTTAGAAATGGCTTTAAACTTCAGAAAAGGGGATTTTAATGGCTGAAAATTTAAGTTTCAAAGTAAAAAGATCACATTGATTTTTGGCTTTCTATAACCATCACTTATTCAAATTCAACAATGCTTAAAAAAAGAAAAAAAGAGACATTCCTAATTTGAAAAAAAAAAAGAAAAAAATATTTGTGCCAATAACATAGCAGAAGCAAAAAAAAAAAAAAAAAGAGGCTAGTTCGAATCAAGTATAGATATTTGAGACAGATTGCTATTTGGGTCCGACAAGATAATTTTATGTTAGAAGACTGTATTGCTAGCAATGAGCGAAAAAGTAATTGTTTTTTTTTAATCCTGACATTACAACCTGTCAATAATTATAGGAGGGAAAATAGTTTTTAACAACCAAGTTTCTGAAGAAGCTGCACATCGAAAGATTACTGCTGTTTTGAGGTGTCTTTAAAAATAAGTACCTTTTTAGCACGATTTTGAGTTGAGAACAACAATCAAATTATTAATATTAAAATCTCAGTTCATTGATTCTCTTCAACAAGTTTATATGAAGGATATGGAGGTTGATCCCACAAAACAATATATTGTAGATGATTATGGTTTACAGCAAGTCAACTCTTCTTAAGTCATTTGATGCCGAAACTGGTGCGATTGAAAATAATATTCTGCTTAAAATCGTTTTTTAAAAAAGTTACACTATATATATATACATACTTATATACATATGTAATTTATGTATCATTATGTTCATATTTTTGAGTTGTCTTATTTCTTTGAGAAAGTATATTATTTTGATAAAGTGTTGAAGAATTCTCTCAAATTGTTTACTTGGTAATATCTTTTTTTGAGTTTCATAAAAGTCTCCACAATCCAGCAATGTGTTTTACTGATAGTCTCTCTTGACATCCTTTACATATTAGAGCCTCTTCAACTTCCCATAGGTATTTATGAGTAATTTGAGTGTGGCCTACGTGGAGTGTTCTAGATGGACCAAGATTTAGAAAGAAGTTAGAGATGACTTCACAGATGATCCAAGAGGGTAGGCCATCACCTCAACAAAGAAATTGTGGTTCTAGTTCGAAAATTTGTTGAAGAATTGTGTAGGATTTCAATTGATAAGATAGTTAAAGAAGTGGGAAATTTCAATGGTTCAGTATTTTAAATTTTACAGAAAAATCTTGCTTTCAATCAGCCTTCTGTCTGTTGAATTGCAAAAGCATTATGTGAAGACCAGCTGACTCAAAGGACTGATACGTACGTGAGGCTTTTTAGCAAGATTGAAGTTGAGAAAAAAGATTTTATGGAACGAATCATAACTTGAGATGAGGCTTGGAATTATTGATATGATTGATGAAACACCATCCAATTAAGACGGTGACTTCAGAGGGGGTCTGTTGTACCATTAAAATTCAAGTCGGCTCAGAGGGTGATAATGACTCTTTTGTGAGATTCTAAGTGAATAACCCATATAGATTTTTTTCAAACGGTCAAAGAACAATATCAGAGCCAATTACAAAAATGGGTTACAGAAATTCTTTTTCACCGTAACAATATACCAGCACATTTTTTTAAGAATAACAAGAGCGGTTCTACATGAAATTTTCTTTTTTAAAACATTGTCCCGCACATACGAGCAGACCTTTTCAAATAAGTTAACTGTGAAGACAATAGCCTAAAGATGAAAAATATAAATTCTTTATCCCCAAAATAAAAAGATCCTGTTTTACTTGCAAATTGTAAGTCTTATAATGCAATCGACATATACTAATTCAAGAACATGTAATTAGTTATGTGTAAAATTGAAGTATTTTACTGCATGCATAATTCAAGACACTCATTCTTGAAGTTTACTATTAAACTGTACATGCAGTACCGTGACAATAACAGTCTTTTCACTCATATGTAAATGAGCCAAATCGATTTTCAATATCAGTATACAAATTGTTTTTTTTTTTTCTAAATGATATAATGTAATGTGATTAATTTGCCACTTCTATATAGTGGAATCATGGATCTGACATCGGAATACCAGAGCTGTAAGTCTCAAGTTTTAAGGGTATCAGACTTGCCCAAGTACTTAACTAAAGAAGGAATGTTCTAGAGTAAGCCAAGTGATATCAACATGGCTAGTGAGGCAAGAGAACAAAATACTTACAATAAACTGGTATTCAGAATCAGGCTGTCTGGTCCTGTTGCCAGGGGGTAGGCGCACTCCACCTGGGTGACCAAATATCACCAGATCACCTTCTTTCAACCTCACGCTACCTAAAGAGAACGATAAGAATAGGAAAAATAATAATTAGGGATTTTGAATATTTTGTTGAAATTATATGTAGTAAATATAGATCGTCAAGTTTTTAAAAAGTATGCTTTCATATTTATCTCTTACTTAAAGTGGTCAGAAATACACATCTACATGGAGGAAAAATGTTCACCACAATAGGAAAACATTGGTTATCTTGGGGGGGGGGGGGATAGAATAGAATATGATATGATGAATGATTGCAATAAGTTCTTTTTAGAAACTACTTTTAATGTGTCTGCAATGACGAAATTTAGTGAAAATTGGCTAAGATTATACACTTCCCACAATAGCATTTTTCTTCTCGAAAAATGAATGATTTGGATGTAAAATAAGTTACTACCGCATGTGAGACTCTTTTTTTTTTTTTAATATTATCTATTGTAATTAAAAATACTTTACCGCCTTCTAATCTTGATTAAGTAAAGAATAAACCATTCCGAAGTCTCTTCACCTCTTTATTCAGGTTTGGAACAATTTACTTATTTTTATTACTAAATCTGAGTTTTAATAATTACTAGCAATTGCTAGATTGGGAGGGTGATATTAATGACTGAAAGGATGATATAATGACGAACAAACACTACCCCCCAAAAAAACAAAAAACAAAAGGAGGGGTTAATGCTTGGGAGGATAATATGACAACAGAATAGATAATACACTACTGCCCCCCACCAGAAGGTAATCTTCAGAGGATGGTATCATGAGGAATGAACATATACTATACTGTCCCCCACCCCTTGAAGGTAATGCTTGGGAGGAATGTATGGCGAATGAAAATATACTACACTACACCCCAAAGGAGGAGGTAAAGCCTGGGAGGATTCACTCCCATCCCCCACAAAAAAGAGGTTGTAAATGGTATCATGACAACAGAACACATACAATACCTCCTCCAAAATAGTGAAGGTAATTGCATGGAGGATCCCCATAAAGGGAGAAGGTAATGTCTACTACACAATCCCTCGCCCCTCAAAAATGAAGGTAGTCCCTGGGAAGATGGTTTCATGACAACAGAACAGATACTAAATTACTGCATCCGTCAAAGGAGGATGTAATATCTGAGACGATTACCCCCACCCCCTTAAAATAAGAGGAGGTAATTACTGGGAGAACAGTACTACACTACCCGTCTCGATTAACAGATTAAAGATTAAATCATTTTTTTTTTCATTCATTTAAAAATGCCTATTCATAAAAACATTATTTTTATGGTTAGTTGGCCTTTTTGCTAAGATCAATGTGTAAGTATGGTATCTGTTCTCAGCATCTCCACAACATCAAACGTTTTACTATCGACGAAAATATTACATATATACAAGAAAATATGACAATGCAAAATTACAACTGTATATTACAGAAGATAAATTTATTAGAAGCTGTTTATAAAACAAATATGCAAATAAAGGCCTAAATGTATTTGTGATTTTTTGCAGTTTACTATATATACGGTATTTCAAAATCTTATGTTGTATCATAACTAAATAAGCTCAACCTGTTTTGATGTTAATATAGTTAGGATAGATGGAAAAAAACGTTCGTATTTATTCATTTAGATTAAAGTAAAAAAATATATTTAAGTTCACATTTTATATATAAAAAAATATATATAAAAAAATATGCTAACAATCTTGAATTTTGAACAGAAACATTTATTCTATCTATTGCATTCCATGCTTTTTAGATATCTAATATCAGTTAACTTGTTTAAGTTCTTTCACTGAGGATTGAACTCTGAACTTCTAGATAAAATTCAGTTTAGACTATCAATGCCTTTATCGACTTGGCTATCAAAGAAAAAATAATTCCAGTGGTTGTTTATTGATACTTTACATCAAGGAATCACAAACAATTCTCATTTTTTTAGAATACTTTAAATGAGCTGCTCCTGATGTTATATACTGAATTACCTCCCTTATTGTTATAGACTGTATATAGATATATGGAAGTGGTATGGTGTAGTGGTTACAAGCACAGATTGTGCGCTCGCATGTCGGATTTGAGGTCTGCTACTGCATCAAAAGTATGAATCTATTTATCATCCTTCCAAATTAAATAAGACTAAACTTGGTTGTTCAACTAGTCTGGGAGAACGAAATCTGAAATCATACCAGTCTTGCTTTGCTTATCTCGGCATTGTTTCCAATTGTCTTGGAATTTTCCACTGAACTCAAGCAATGCCGGTTCAGGAGAAGTGTGGTTGGGGATTGCATAATCCCTGCTTCACTATACACTCTCCATACAGAGGGTATTCATTGTCTCTAGAGACAAAGAAGCTCCCTCTTCCCTTTTTTTAATATAGATGATGAAAGGAGACCACCTTTGAAGAAAAAATATATTTATTACTTTGAATCGATGTATGGTTTTTACATTAATATTTTATATATAAAATCTAAAAACCGTATTCTGTGTTATAAAATGTAACTTGAGCAGTGATGTCTTAAAATAGTTTGCAATAATTTAATATAACAGTGATTAGAAAAGTAATGACTTGCAATTTTTAATATCTATTCTTTAGTCTCAGGATGTTAGACATTTTCAAAGTAGGCTATTGATGAGAATCATATTTTTCGAACGGTTTCAACCATTACAGATACAAATTAGTTGAGATTAAGTTATACATTCCATTTTTTAATTGAGGAGGAGTAGAAGAACCTCTAATTGAAACAGATTATAAATTTAACAAGAGCAAAGTTCAAATAAGATAATACCTGCACATGGTCTAATATTTTTTTTTGGTAAACGAGATTGTATTCATGGCAAACATATACATACTTGGAAGATTATTTCTCTATATAAGAAAAATCGAGAGAAAGCAAAAAGAGAAGCCTTATTATGAACATAATATTTGAGTAATGACGTGTCAAAATTGACAAATTTTTGTCATTAAATTTTTAATGTAGTTCAATAAGACTTCATAACCATTTCTTTGCATAGATAATATCAGTTTTCACCAAAGAATGCTTATTATTCAAACTGCCAAAGCATAAGACTTATCGTTCTTCACCAATAATAGCTTTATTATTACCATTGATCATACACACTAGTAGTAACATTATTATTATTGGTAAAAAAAAACCCTAAAAAAAAAACCCTAGTCAGTTTCGTGAAAATCATAAAAAGATGCAACAGATGAAACAAGTATAAACTTTAGAGGAATCCTAAAAGAAATGGCGCTTGGCACTATTTCAAAACATCTTATTGTCTAAACCATTATATCCAATATTTTTTGTCAAAAAGGTTTAGTTTTAAAAATATTTTTACAACCTTTCTTGTATATGTCAGTTTGAGTCAATTCAAAATGTCTGCTTCTGTTTCAAACAAACATGGCCATTGTGTTGCATTATGGGAACATAAATTTGCAGAAAAAAAAAAAAAAGTGTAAAATTTATAGAATAAGGATCTATTTCACAAGCATTTTCAATACAATTGAGTTAATATTAACTTTAGGTCATATTTCACTCAAATTATTCCACAAAATTATTTGTTCCCCTTATACCTGCATCACAATGACTAGTTTTGTTTGAAATAGAAGCAGCCATATTGAAGCGGCTCCAATTAGCATATGCACCAATAAAAGTAACATTTTTTTTTTATTAAATAAAATATTCCCCCCCCCCCCCCAAAAAAAACAACAAAAAACAAACAAAACCATTGAATATGATGACTTGATAAATTGTCTTGAAATAATTCTGAGTAATTTTCAGAATTATTGGTTTAGCTTAAAAAAGGTGGCCATAATTGTAATAAGTTTTGTTTGAGTTTGGCTCCAAATTAAATTTTAAAAATGCTGTGTAGTCAGAAAATACCTCTCCCCCTCACCCTCCCCAATGGTAAAGGTTTGTTTAAAAAATAGTCCTCATTATATACGCATATGTTCTTGGGTCAATAGATGTAGAACAGTTAAAGTAGCAGATCCAGTTCATAGGGGAAAGCCAAGGAAAACATGGAGGAAGTGATAAAAATGGACTTGAGAAAGAGGGATAAATAAAGACCTGGACAGAGATAGGTTAGTTTGGAAGCCAATTTCTTAAAGCCACCTAATGCATGCCAGTATGTAAAATGGGCATTAAATCGAATATGATGATGAGCTTTGACCCTTCTTCCTCCAAAAAGAAGAAAAAACCCCAAATACCTTGCATGTTGGTTTTTTAAAAAAACTAAGACTTTCAATTTATTATTACTAGTTATAGTAAAATAGAACGTTGTGAAAAGTTTTAGAATTAAAAAACAAACAAACAAACTTGAGAATATGTGACAGTTTTTATAAGAGATGGACACCATATCTTCATTATAATACTACTGGTGTGGTCGTGCTGTCAAAAATCTTTTCATTGCTTCCCAACAACTTTTATGATAAAAGTCATTAGGAAAAAACAGTTGTCTTGTTTACATACAATACTCATACTTCAAGTTAGCTGCTGCTGCTTGGTATGATATTGCTGGGTGACAGATACACATAGCAACATAAACAAATATATTTTGCCTCTACAAATTATGAATACATATTTAAATAGAGAATCTACTCTAGTTACATAAAAAACATCTTTTGTAAAAGTTGTGAAATAAAACAAAGTTCCAGTTTCTGCTACAAATGTTGGTTTCCAACTTTTATAATTAAATTCACTTGGAAAAAAAAAGTTGTTGTCATGTTTACATTACAAACAATGCTAATACTTTAGTCAGCTGTTGATTGCGTTCGCTTAAATATTTACTGAATTACCATCCTTAACATTACATGTAAAGAAATAACTATCTATATGCAAAGATATTAAAACAGAGACACTGCATATTATATTAAAGATTATCTGGCATTGCCCGTGATGGAGGTAAGTCATTTTAGTTTTTATTTGTTTGCACGTTTTAAAACTTATAAAGTAAAAATAAAATTTTAGTCGTAAGATAGACAACTATCATATTCTTCAATTTAAAATGAGTTATTCCCCTTTACATTTTTTGACCTATGTTTATGATTAAAGACACCATTTATGAATGCTGTGTCACATGACCATTTTCAGATATTACTTATTTCTTTCCACTGCAAATTTCTGGATTTGCAGTACCACGTTATAGAAACTCTTAAATTGGTATCTTTGTTAAAAGAAGTATGAAGAAAAATCTTAAATCTATTAGAAGTCTATTAAAAAAAATTTTTTTATTACCTACATAAAATTATTTTTAGGTGATTATTTAAAAATACTTCATGTTACGCGTCATCGCGTCCGGACTAAATAATTTTTAAAATAAATTCTAGCGAAGTACGTGATTATATTGCCAATAAAATAGTACAACAACAAATGAAATTGGCTCGTCAGAATCAAAGTGTGATTTGTCAGTTTAAATACTATTTAGGTGCAACTTTCAAAATCTGACCAGATAACTTTATATGTTAGATTATTTTGTTTGAAAATATTTTTAAGTGTTATGCACATATTACTGCATATAGATACTGAAACAAGGACACAACACGTATTATTATTCGAGATGATGGTTAAAGAGTAGAAAAGATAAAGTATCTAAAACAGAATGTTCAAAAATGAAGTAGCATACTTATTTCCCAACCAAAAAAACAAAAAAACATTCAACATTATTTTGTTGATCTACATGATATATTGTTAATGGCAAGCATTGGTCAGAAACAATTTCAATCTTCTATTCTCTGCAAGAAATTCAAATGAACAGATAATCGAGGAGAACGGGGTGAGGGGAATGCACATGAATGAACAACATATCAAATAAACAGTGTTTTAACATGATGGATCATATTAAAAGTTACAAAAAGACATTTGTACATTTCATATTTTACATTAAACATTACAAAGTGTGTGAATATATATAAAACATAAAAAAATCAATTTCTTGAAATCAGAACAGCATCAAACCTTGGTGTTTTTTGGTTTTTTTTTAAAGAGGCAATGACATGTTAGTTCATTGTTAAAAAAGTACATGTTTTTTTGTTTTTTTTACTATCTTATATTTATTTCAATAAACAATCGATCAAAAGTAAAGTAAAAAAAAAAAAAAAAAAAAAAAAAAAAACTCAATAATAATCTGTAGATGAAGTAGAAAGGAGAAATACACACGATAAGTCTTAGATGCTGCGGGTGAAATCATAATAGATAGGAATTGTTTTTGCCGAAAGGTAAAATGAACAAAAAAAACAAAACAAAAAGTTGATTGACCTCAGAGTACCCCCCCCTTTAATGATATAGACACGATACGAAATATACATTTAAAAAAACAGCTGACCCCCCCCCCCACCCCAATCAAAAATGTTCGGAATTTCAATTAATTTATTGCTTTAGTTGGTCCTTACATTACTTAAACAAAATTGTTTAAAATTATAACATACTTTACAAAAAAACAAAAACAAAGTTAATTTAAAAATATTACGTTTGAAATGTTGCCGGACAATTCTTTTATATAGGTGATTTATTACTAACCAGCAGAGTGTTGCCACTGTTGACCAAGGGAAGGCATGTGTACACATGTGTGATAGTGTATGAAAGTGAAACCTGGTCAGTGAGAGCCGAGGACATGAGTTCCATGGAAAGAAATATGATATTGATACGATGGATGTGTAATGCGAGTCTTAAAGACAGGTTCAGAGGCAAATTAATCTGGACAGTATAGGAAGATGCGTGCAGAAGAGGAAGCATCAATGGTATGGCCACTATCAAAGAATGGATGAGAGTTTCTGGGTTAGTAGATGTAGAACAATTTAGGTAGCAAGAAAAACCCACAGGGGAAAGTCAAGCAAAACATGGGAGGAAGTGATTAGGATGGAGTTGAGAGAAAGAGGGATAAATAAAGACCTGGTCAGATATAGGTTAGTTTGGAAGTCAATTTTTCAAAGCCATCCAGCAAATGGTAGTACGTAAAACAGACATTAAACAAAATATGATGACGATGATGATAGAAATTGAACTTTTTTTTTTAAATATGAACTGAATAATTTGAGAAAAACTGCATTTTTTCCAAATTTGTGGATATTTTTTAGTCCTCCTAGGCAGCAAACCATATGTTTCCTAGTGTCAACGGCACATTTTCATGTAAATAAGTCATTTATCCTAATTTTAGTGGATTTTGAGTAAAAGTTAATGAAGCAAATTTTAGATATTTGCAAAGAATTGTCATTTTGGGACATCTTGGGAGAGAAAGAGTTTTCTTGAAAAGTCTGGCTCAGTCAGTTTTCTGCATTTATGATTTTTAAACTGGATGGAAAATTTTATGAAAAACTAATAAACCAATTTTGAGAAAATCAGAGAACGAACAGAGAGAGAAAATCAGGTTTTTCTAATTAACATCGAAGACGAATCACAACAAATCACAACAAAGAGGACCGACAAATACTAATCATTAAGCGACAAGATATAATGAAAGCTCATGAGCATATTGAAATATACAAAGTCTGTTGAGCTCACATGAGCCAGTTTAATCTACAAGAATTACAGAGACGGACGTTAGATCCATATCTACAATTCTTCTGTAATGGAACCATTGTCTAGAAATTGATTGCAAATCTGTGTGTGTAGGTTGAGGGGGGGGGGGGAAGTACACATGTTAGCTGAATCAAATGAACAAAAAAAAGATAAGAAAACCTATTATGAATGGAGAATAGTGGCTAGAATAATTCAATGAAACTTTCACACTTTGGTTAGGAAAAGCTGATTTTCTATTGGTCAAGAACTAAGGTGCAATAAATTGCCAGCGAAGTACAGAAATTAACTTTGGTGAGGCACTACTAAACTCCATTAGAAGGCAAAGCTTGAATTATTGACAAAAACGGAATATCGGAAAAGAGAGAGAGAGAGAGAGAAATTTCAGGTCACCATAATTACCCTCCACCGCTAGTAGGCAAGTTCTTATAAATATGCAAGAATAATCAATGAATAGCAAAGTGGTTGTATGAGAAGGACTAGAAATCATTCGAATGAAGTTATATAGAAGTTTTCCGTTTCATCTAATGAAAGATACAAACGATTTCTCAATCAACAAGGTATTAAAATTGATGTGGATATTCTCACAGACAGAAAATAGTATGTCAGTTAATGTCTTTCATACTAGTTGAACACATAAGTCTAAAAGAAATAATACATGATAATTAACTTATCAAGCTGATGTAGATTTGAAACATGGCGTTAGCAGTAATATGTTTTTGGAAGGCAAGCATAGAAGGCTAAGTAGTGTTACTGACACGGATCAGTTGTTAGAGCAAATAGCAGATTGCTCAATTTAATCACATAAGATAAATTTGGAAGTTACTCTGTGGCAGCTTAAGGGAGACATCATGTAACTTATGGAGAGATGGAGGCATGCAGTCCCTTCACACTTATAGACAAAAACAACTATTAGGGAAATGGACACGATTGTTGTTGTTGCAACGGTGTTCACCCTGGTCGGAGTGAGTCAGCTTCTTCCCCCTGGCCTGCACCACATCTTGAACCATCGTGGTCATGAGTAAGGTCACAAGAGATGGTCAACTAATCATGATTTCACTATTGGAAAAAAAACATTTGTGAACCTAAGAGCTCAAAAAAGTCCTCTCTGATCGTTGTCAACCATGTCTTCAGCTGCCCACCGATATGCTTGCGCTACGCAGACAAAGAGATAAGGAGTATTATGTTACAAATTATTTCCCCCCTCTGAGTCACAAGCTTCATGCCCAAACCATCGAAGACATTGCATGAAGACGACGGAAGGCAGAAAATTCAGATTGAGGTGTTGGCGGAGAAAAGCAGTCGAGAGATCAGCAATGCAGGATATGATTAGCTAAGTTAATGTAGTTTAAGGTTAAATTTTCTTTCATGTGTGAACATTTTCCCAGTTACCAGCTGAAATGTTGTCATTAACCATGGACCAGAGAAATTAGAAAGAAAAGACCAACGTCCATGGTCACCATCAAGAAGCTATGCAACGTATAGCTGAAATACTCCTTTCACAATCGGAGAATTTAAATAAATTCATATTATTTATGAATAAATACAAGAGTAATTAATGTTAACACCGCGATACAAAATTCAGAAAAATAAAAACAATTATAAAAGTAACATTAAAAAAGAAAAAAACAAGTAAAAAAAATTAAATTGCCTACTAAAATTTTTTCTACATCTGATTGTATCCAATCATGTCTGAAAGAATTTTATTTGATACTCTATCTTACACTCGCTTTGTCGGCTTGCTTTGCTTTACAAAGTTACCCACTTGAAATACTTGAAACATTCATTTAAAATAATAAACATTCATAACTTTGTTGTAAACACGAAACTAAATCTTTCTCATTTATTCATATAGACAAACATCAACATTTTGATACAGATTTATTTGATTGATTGATTTGATTCGCTTTACGGCATATCAATCCTTTTAGGTTATTTAATGCCGACTAAATTTATTTTGGTAAAAGGTTTTTTGTATTCGAGGTTCTTAATATTTTAACATACTTAATAGATTCTATTTTGTATATAAATCATTAATAATAGATTAATTTCTTTCACATATGTATATTTTGTAAATAAACAGTCTGCAGTGGATAAAACGAGGGATTTGGTTTGGTTTAGTGGGCTTATAGATATTAGATGTTTGAGTATAGCCGACTGTCTTCAAAAAGTAGACTATTAGTTCCACTCTGACATTATCAAACAATTTCTCATGGTAGTATCTTTGGCGTATGGTGGTAAAGTCAACACATTCTAACTGTCATAACGTATCTCACCGTATATATGGGACATGACAACTGGTACAACAAAGCTGGCCCCAAACATTTTATTTTTTAAAAATGTGACCGTAAAGAAAGGAAAAGAAAGAAAAAGAAAGAAATCAATTTGCCTTTCTACTTGAAATTTAGAAATAGATCATAACTTGTTGAAAATGGGTTCCTCTAAAGAAAGGAAGGAACATTTGAATACAAATGCTAAATATAGGTCCAGGAGATAAAAGAGTATTGCGAAAGTTGTTATATTAACATCAAAACAATCATTGAATTAAAGCTCCCAAATTGGAGCCTCAGCAATGGATGTACTTTAAGAATCATAGCTAGGATGTTATTCATAGAGAATGATAAAAAGTGCATATGTCATTGTTAGAGATGATGCAATTTGTATGTTGTCATATTTGTTTCAATGTAATGAGACATAGCAAACACCTGCTTAAGCCAATGAGAAAGTTAAACTGATTTACAAGCTCTTTTCTCTTGAAACTGAATTGACCAATTTAAAAGAACACATTTCTCAGGTTAAACTGTGACATATCTGCTCAACATTGAAATTCAATCTCCCATTTTAAAGACAATTACCTTGCTCTCTCAACAACAGTTACTTATGAGAAAGAAGGAGAGAGATAGAGATGGAGAGATACAGGAGGGAGAAAGAGAGAGAAAGAAAGAGAATATATCTCTCTCTCATTATATATATATATATATATATATATATATATATATATATATATATATATATATATATATATATATATATATATATATATGTATATGTATGAATGAGTGAGAGAGAGAGAAAAGAAAGCAAAGTTAATCCAGTCAAAAAGCAGCTGAAACAATATAGGAGAAAAACAGTTTTTTTTAAAAAGTTATACACCCCCCCCCCTCGATCAACAACTGGTTAAACTAAAAAACGAAACAAAAAGAAATAAAGACAAAACTATTCCTCCTTTACACATTCTATCCTTGCCAGTTAGTTTACTTTTTGGGGTCACTGCGCTGAACTTTCACCTAAACATAAATATTAAAAGAACCCCCCTTAAAAAAACATTCTTGACATGCGTCTATTCATGGCCCATTGTATATACGCGTTTAGTGATGAAAATGCTATTTAAAACTTAAGTGTAAAAGACTGACGGACCGAACCTCTTACAGAGATGTTTGGTCACACCTGAAATACGAAGCGTCCATTCAATCTGCACGTTTAGAAATGAAAAGCTTATTTCAAACTGAAGCGTGACAGACCAACAGACAAAGCCTCCCATCAAGATGTGAGGACGTATCTATAAAACATTGAATTCCTGGTAATGGCTCGGTCTTTCCTATATTTTTTTTTTTAAATAACTCCGCTAACAATCTGTCGAAATAACGATTAAAACCTACAACTGTGCCTCATCTCATGGATTAGATTTCTGTGATCCTCCCTCCCCATAATTATAAAAATGAATACTAATTAGCATTGAGTTTATTTCACTGAAGATCCATCTCAATGATTTATCACACGTCTAAAATGACCCCCCTCTTAACCTTTCTGAGTTATATCATAAAAACGCTTCAAGTTAATCAAATCCTTTCGTAAACACTAAGATTTTGATAACCAAACCAGATAAAGGTCATCATATTAACATATTAAATGATTCCCACTATATACACAAAAATAAATGACATTTTCCATGATGATACCGAATTTAAGAAATTATGTGATCTTGCAAAATAATAAAGCTGCCCTACTTGGATTGACACAGTAAAAATGGTTATTAGAATTATCAAGGGTTTTTTACGAAGATGTTTATGATACATACGGACTACCAAAAATACATAATCCAATATACTCTTTTACCCCGCCAATCTTTTATCTTTTTGTTTTTGTTGGGGATGGAGCATCCTACCGGATGCCAGACATTCACCCGCTATTTCATAAACCCCAACCGAGAAATTTTTAGGATTCTTCAAGTGCAAATGTGTTTGGCCCTCTCTTGCACTTGAATCACCAGGTATATTCGCCAGCTAGTTTTTAAAATTCTTTTTCATAAGCTCGGTAGCTCCTATGATTAGATCTTTCTAAGATTCCACTTTCTTTTCATGTCGTACATAAAACCTTGGTATTTAGTTATCTTCTACCTCTCAGCTCTGTTTTAGCCAGCATCATTAAAGACACTGACTTCAACTAGGGTTGTTACTCTCTTTCTCTCTTGTCCCATATCACTATGTCATCTTTTTCTATGTAGCTGTAGGATTGCATAGTCATAGTGGATGTTGTAGAACTTATTTCAAACAGTTCTTTCTGGTATATGTTCCCAGGACTTGCTGCTACACTGAATATTCAATTTTTTACAGATGGCCCAGTGGAGATATTTACATGTCCATTACGTTGCATTGTATAGTAGCTATCCACCAGCAGAACCTTACAACTGGATGTCAGGTGGCTCACACTCTACTTCTGTGTGACAGAACCTTCACTTGTTGCTGAAACTCATTTTTTCTTAACAATGCACTTTTATGCCCGATTCCATTTATAGTCAGTTCAGCCCAACATGAATTTACCAAATGGTGTTTGGAAATCTAGCTTGTCCTTGAAATTTTCGCTAAGAATTTGATGTTAGAGTTTTTTTATGTTTGTTAGTTTCATCTGAACTTGTAATATTGATCCTTTGAACTGTTTTTATGTATTCTTTTGATATACTATCTTTTCACAAATAGTCCTTTCGATGCGACCATTGATATTTGTGCTGATACCTTATAGCATGTGATTCCCTTAACAAAAGCTACGTTTTTTGTTTTAAAAATATTATAAACAGTTTGAATCTTTATATTTGGCAATATTTTTCTTGGATTCCATGAATAATGATTATGACACCATATCAATCAACCTCTTTGTTTTGTTTTTTTTTTAATATGTAGATGCCATATTTGCCATTCTTAAAACTAAACAGAAGCCATGGAATTTGGCAATCAATTTAATTCAATACATCCAACTCTCACTTTCGTCACAAAGTAACAATTATTTACCATTCCTTGATATTTTACTTAAGAAGTCGCATATTAAAGTGTATATTATAACACATTTTTTGTTTTACTAAAATGTTTTACAAAAGGAAATATGAATTTTATTAACATTTCAGTACATAAATGTCTAATGATTTGTTCCAATTGTAAATTATCCACTGAACTTGAATTCATTAAATTTGGTCTCTAAAAAATACTTAGAAGTTATTTTAAACCGTGAGATGAAGAACAGGCAATACTAAGAATATAAAAACAATTGTCAGTGTAGATATCAACAATTAGGAGTATCAATTAAATGTTGTGCTAATTGATGAATTTGAAAATCATTAACAAATTTCTATAAATGAAGAGACAGGTAACTTTGAATAAACAAAGGCAAATGCATATTTGAACGAGTGATTTTTATTTAATCATGGCCATGGTTAGAATCTTTTCAGAATTAAATTTTCTAGGAGCAGTGGCAGTGAAGTATTAGGAGCTAAAAAGATCTCTGCTGTCTCATTGTAAAACCTGCCACCAGTCAGAGCCTCAAAATGGTAGATCTCTAGGCCTGTTATAGGGATGGCCATGCCTCTCCCCCATTGGGTTACCAGCAGTGTTTTTTGTTTGGATTCATTATTGACTATTGGATGTATTCTTCTTTGATGAAGGTTTATAACAAATTTATCATAGGATAAATATAAAAATGTTGGAATTGTTCAATGCAAGTTTAAAAATGTGTTATTGTGTAATCAAATCACATGAAGATAATAAACGCAGTTCATTTTTAGTATTTTCTGATTTAATGTGCTGTGTAAAACCCTGCTACATGAAGGGTGTTGCCATTGAAAAATGATTTAAGTAGAAAAAAAAAAGGTTTGTGTGTTAAAATAAAAAGGTCAAATCAAAATGGACAAGAAATAATGGCAATAAAGTAACAATAATAATGTTAGAACATTCTTATATAACAGATTTTGAAAAGACCCCCCCCCAAAAAAAACAAAAAACAAAAAAAAAACAAAAAGCAAACACATTAACTCTTTTTTATAGTGAAGAGGCAATAACGATGAAGCTGAACTTGGCACCATTTAAGAGTTGACAAAACTGCCAATTTATTTTTCATTTTTCTGGTATTACAACATTTTTGGTGGTAAAGAGGGTTGCATTTTATTCAAATAATTGCATTGAAGCTTATTTTCAGGAACAGGTCATTTTCTTGGTGAACGCGGTTAGGGACACTTAAATTTTTTTAGACATAATTCATCCTAATGCAAATTTTACATGAAAGTTAAAAGAAAATAATTATTACCAACAAAAAACCTGTCAGAATTCTAAGAGGTAGAGAACAAGAGAAAGGTACAGAGTTGTTTTGCTTTTCATGCTGAATCTCTCCATTTTGGTGAAAGATTTTATACCTCAAATTCTTAATATCTTCAAATATTTATTCATGCTGTAAATGTGTGTTTTGTAAACATATATTTTGTAAACCGTTTTTAAATGATAGTTTCTATTAAAGCCATAACAGGTACTACCACTCCGGATCAGAGTGTAATTAGAAGTAACAGAAACTAATGGGTGGCTCTACAGTTCCCAAAGCTCCCAAATTGAGGCGTCATCATCAGGTCCATTTTAAGATCATACCCAGGACAAAAATGGTTGGAATAAAAAGAAGGGAAGAAAGAAAAAAAAAAACTCAAGTAAAGAATAACATCAAAATTATCTTAATTGCAATTTCGGCCCAAAACCTGTAAATAATGCAATGCCAAATAAATATGCACTTTTCAGACAACCACAAGGAAAATGCAAACTCCAATTTTACATATAAAAGAATTGTCGATTTAAATGAAATGTCAGAATTTATCCATGAATGAAATGTTAAGAAACTGCAGAGAAATATTTTATTTTAGTGGAGTTACATCCCCATTTGCAAACTCATTTGACAGTGTCACCAATTGTGTTTGAAGTAATTGAAAATATATAAAATTTTAAATATCCAGGCTATATATTCGTAAACAAAATTAAAGCAAATTAAAAAATATATATATTTATAGCAAAGAGGTGCAGTTTGCATAATAAAATATAGTATGAAAAGTCACATATGGAAGCGTTGATGAAATGGCAATAATAAGGAGAAAAATATTTTGAAAACCTGGACAACGCATTTATTTATGTTTTTTAAAATAAATTATTTATTTACTTTTAAAACTTGAGTACTTTCGGTGATATACACCCTTGTCAAAAGTATAAGCATTTTTTTCCCCTCTTCTTTCTTTGTTTAATCCGTTTTGATTGAGACATATTTATAGCAGTCAAGTTGAAATTCGTCTGGATGTTATTGACGATTAATGTTGATATGCCGCTGTGTGTAGCATGCGGTTACTTGAATAAAATATATTATTTCAAACTCAACACCAAAAAAAACTTCAATCATTAATTAACAAAAATTACTCATTTTTTTTTAATTGTCTTTATTCAAATATTAAAATATATTTGAAAAATGATAAATATGTAAAGTTTCACATATTTATAATTTTTAAAAATCTATTTTTATTTTTGCAAATGATTGGCATTTAATTTGCACCGAAGATAAAAAAAAAAGAAAAAGAAAAAAAAGATAAAGATATAGATATACATCTTTTTAAAATTTACCATTTTTATAAATAATTATGCCATTTTTATCCTGCATTAGATTTTCCCCACATAATTATTAGGAATTTCCTAATTATGTAATTTTTTTAAAGAACTTTTTATAGGCCAAATGCCCTTCCTGACACCAACCCAGTGAGGGAATTGTGACCAGTATTTTTATCGAGACGCCATCTCTAGGTGCTTGCTAACCAAGACTAAAGAGTGTTTCACCTGCCCACCCCCAACCAAGATGAAAGTGATGATCAATGGTTGTAGTGTTGAAAAGTCCTCAAAGAGAAAAGTTCCCATGCTCACTTTGTGGAAATGTAGTTTGGAGCAATCCCCCTTCCCATGTACATATACAATTTCTAGACCATTGTAGCTTTTCAGGGCATTAACCAAGAATGCTGAAAAGTAAAATAAAAATAAATTACCCTACCACTAGGTCCGGAACCCTACTACTAACCTAACCCTAAGTTCAAGTGTCCCTCCCCCCAAAAAAAACACTCCCATAATCCTACTACTAACCCTAAGTCCAGATGGCAACCCATAGACAAAAAACCTTGTAAAATCACACGTAATTTCCTAAAAATGTAGACTAAAAAATTCCGACGGGAGACAAATTTTGTGCATTTTTTTGTGGCGCATGGATAGAAATAATATGAGAATGGTACGATGGATGTGTAATGTAAGTCTTCAAGACAGGATTAGTTCTGATGAGCTGAGTAAGATTAAATCTGGACAGTTGTGCAGAACAGGAGTCTACATTGATTTGGTCACATTTAATGGGATGAGAGTGGTTGAGTTAGATGTATAAAGATTGAGGTAGTAGGGTCAGTTGGTAGAGGAAGGCCAAGAAAAACATGGGAGGAAGTGATAAGGATGGACTTGAGACAAAGAGACCTGGCCAGAGATAGAAATGAACTTTTAAACTAACCTAACATTTATCCAACACATGCCAGCATGTAAAACAGACGTTAAACCAAATATGACGATGATGATAATGATTTGGTTGTTTTGTTTTACGGCATATCAACACTTTTCGGGTTATTTAATGCCGAATCAAGTCATTTTGGTAAAGGTTTTTATGCTTCAAGTTTTTTATATCTTCAAATATTTATTCACGGTGTTTGGTTTAGTTGTTTTGTAGAGGAAAAATGTTTTTGTTTTTAGCTTTGAAAAACATGATTGAGTTGTGTAAAGAGAAAGGAAAAAAAACAATAACATCAATGTTTGGAGCATTTTAAGTCAAGAAGCTGGTATCTTCAGACAGCCTGATCTGGTAGCACCAGGCTGATAATGATGAAAAGTAATGCAACCACAGATTTGACTTTTAAACCGATTTTCTTAATTTTCTGTTTTTTTTTATATAAAAACTCTTTTCGTTTTAGGCTGGTAACAAACTAGATTCAAAAGATAAAAAGATCGGATCACCATTTTTATTTCATTTTCCCCTTTTTTCATATTGTTAGCGTTAAATAAAAGTTTGAAAAGTATTATTGTAAAAAGTTTCATAAATGTTTATGAATTGAAAAACCATATTCCTAAACTATTGATTCTTTCTTACATAAAGGTAAAAATGTTTTGAGACATGAAACTTTTTGGATTCTTGTATTTATAGTATTCCATAATTAATTTGATTTTACAGGCATTTTTAAAAGGGATGCAGTGAAATGTTGAGTTATTGTTTTTTTTAAAGTCCCAGCAGAACATATCATAAATATGGCCAGACACATCTAGAATAATATCTGTCCATTTAATGGGTGCATTCAGTGATGAAAATCCTATTTCAAACTGAAGGGTGACAGACGAAATGTGTTCACAGTGTGAAGGTTTCATTAGAACGGACACAGTCATTCTCATAGAGAAGTGAGTACGTATCTAAAAAGCCGAGTAAGAATCTGTTTTTAAATTTATTTTTTTTAAATACAAATGAGTCACTACTAATCAAGGCTAAAAAATACTTGAGGATAAGGGTCAATGAGATGGATAGATTGACAGTTGAATATTGATGAGAGGATTGAAAACCTCCACATACCACCCAGTAAAAACAGCTGACCCAGAAAATAGCAATTCTTACCCCTTTGTCAGAAAAGTTGTTCATAGAAGGTGGGAACTAAAGGACAAAATATGGGGGGAGGGGGTACAAAGAGCTGAAAATAAATCCACGGTCAACTTTCTACTCTCAAGAGCACAAGAAAGATATTTGGAAAAGTAAACTCGACATGAGAAAGAGTCAAGGGCATACATTTCAATATTGATGGGGTATTTACGACTAGGTTTTAAAATGTGAACGAGAGGAACTGAGTAATTTCGATTACATGAAGAGGATGTATTATTATTCATGAATAAAGTCTGACGCCATAGATTTGATTTAAGTGAAACTAGCATGGTTTCCTGTGCTTCCCGGATGGGGTGCAGAGGGATGACCTCAATACAACAATATCATCATAAGAAATGCTTTTTTAAGTATATGTCATCTCATAAAACACTAAATGGGATGTAATTATTTATATTGCAGAAACATAAAATAATGTCAATTACAAAAATCCTACACTTTTACTGAAAATGATCAACTGAGATTTCAATAAAGGACTTAGAACAAATACTCTTAACACATCTAGCAATGCATATGAACACACCACATTTAACATACACACAAAAGCATTATCATATATAACTTCATCATAAACATTACATTGGAGTCAACACATTGAAATATTTGTAAAGCTTTGAGAGATTAGATGGTTGATAAGAATTTCTAATGACATTTTCTTCATTAATAATTAATAAATTATAGTTATAAATATAGTTATAAACTTATAAAAGTACTGAAAGTGCAGTTGTGACTTTATGACAGTGGAATATAATCTTTATCATTTTAGTATTACTATTACCATCGAAGATTGTATGATGTGAAAAAAAATATGCATGGTGCAGTTTTTGAAGACCATGACATTTTATGCAAGTTTTAATAAGGAATAAAATCATGACAAACAGATTGCAAACCACTCACAAACTCCTACATATCACTGAGTTTCAGTTTATCTCAAACTAGAAGGCAAATGTGTATAGATAATATACTTATATTTGAAAGTGTATATTATACGTCTGAACTCTAACATGAGTGTTTTTAATATGTATATGTTTTTAGAGCTTTAAAAAGTGCTTCATTTGATAAAACTGGTTACGAATTGAAAAAAAAAATTCCCTTGTACTTCGCTGTAATAAGAACATGAAAGATGTGTGTTGGTTGAAAATTAGACATTAATAACAAAAAAAAGTTCAAACATACTATTTAACGTAAGGCCTATGAACGTGTGTAGCCATGGAAGCATCATCATAGGACATATGGAATAAGTGCTGTTCAAAGCTGAAAATATCCAGTTTTTCATGAAGGTTTCATATGAAATCAATTTTTTATATAAAAAAAAAAAATGTATTTTTTTATAACGGATGTAGAACTGTTGGGAATATTAAAAATTATATTAGCATTCATAATTTACATGCGTTTATGTTTTCCATAAGACTTTTTATTTATCAAATGTAAAGAAATTCATCAGTTTTGGCAGAGAATTATAATATATATATATGTATATATGTCGTACATGTATTGTATTAGTTTCTGTAGATGTAAATCCGTTGAAACTCTAGTGTTTATAAGAGGTTGACTTTCTGCGAAGAGTGCAACCGAAACATGTATGCTCATATGTAATCAATAATGTTTGTATAAATAAAAATTTTATATATATATATATATATATCTATATATATAACGCACACGCATTGCTAATAAATAAAATTTTTATATATATATATATATATATATATATATATATATAACGCACACGCATTGCTAAATAATAAATAAAATTTTTATATATATATATATATATATATATATATAACGCACACGCATTGCTAAATAATAAATAAAATTTTTATATATATACATATATATATATATATCTATATATATAACGCACACGCATTGCTAAATAATAAATAAATTTTTTATATATATATATATATATCTATATATATAACGCACACGCATTGCTAAATAATAAATAAAATTTTTATATATATATATATACATATATATATATATATATATATATATATAACGCACACGCATTGCTAAATAATAAATAAAATTTTTATATATATATATATATATATATATATATATATAACGCACACGCATTGCTAAATAATAAATAAAATTTTTATATATATACATATATATATATATATATCTATATATATAACGCACACGCATTGCTAAATAATAAATAAATTTTGAATCTGATTTTGATTATCGTTCATCTTGCTACCAAAGAAGTTTTGCAATACTTTCTCCTAATTTGACAAGAATTATCGACCACATTTTCGATGCCATATTGATAATATGTAAGTTTTTTTTTTTTTCAGTGCAGGAAGTTCTTCAAAAATGCAAACAAAACTAAAAATCTTTTCTTTTTTTTTTTTTTATATCGAAAGAGTCTGAGTAAAAAACAAAACAACTTTTTAGCCCTGGCAGCGCAAAAAATCTAAAAAAATAGAATGTAAACATTACGACCAATTTTTTCTCCAGAAAATCATGTCATCTTACTTTTAAAGTAAACATGAAAAGATAAATGTTTAAATATGCAAATGAAATTACTAAGAAAGTGAAAGACATGTGTATATGCGTGCACAGGTTTCTAATAGGTCGAGTGGAATGATACCTGGTGAATGTACTTGCACATTTATGCAGAATCTTAAAAAGAAATAAATATAAATGAAAATAGCTGTTAAAATGTAGCCAGATTGACTTGCATTTTATAAATGTGACCATTACATAAAGAAATGCTTCAGTCCTGCATTGTTTTGTGGTTAATAGAAGAAGAGTATCGTCAATTTCTACTAAAACTCTAATGATGATGATGATGATGTTTTGCTTAGTTGTCACCGTGCACACTTTGCATGTACATCAATCCGTTAGACGATCGGATGAATAATGTAAGTAAAGGGTGATTCATGAGAGAAGTGGTGAGAGGAATTCAAATAACTGGTAATACCACTTTTTGTAGTATTTGCACAGCGTCGGGCATTCCGCCTACCACTCAAAGTGGAGGTTTATGGGGAATACAGATTCACATGCGATCCCCAGTCAACATGTATATCCCCGTTAGGGAAGTTGCCATACAGCGCCAAGTATTTGCAAATGATTACACATCTTGTACTGGCAAGGCTCAATGTCGCTTAACTTCATTGATCTAATGAGAATCGATGTGCCAACGTGATTACATTCCGTATATATAAGAAAAATGGAATGATGTAAATAATTAAAAAAGGGAGACGGTAGAGGATAAAAGGAAGAGAAGAGAGATGAGGAAGAGAGATGAGGAAGAGAGATGAGGAAGAGAGATGAGGAAGAGAGATGAGGAAGAGAGATGAGGAAGAGAGATGAGGAAGAGAGATGAGGAAGAGAGATGAGGAAGAGAGATGAGGAAGAGAGATGAGGAAGAGAGATGAGGAAGAGAGATGAGGAAGAGAGATGAGGAAGAGAGATGAGGAAGAGAGATGAGGAAGATGAGGAAGAGAGATGGGAAAGATGAGGAAGAGAGATGGGAAAGATGAGGAAGAGAGATGGGAAAGATGAGGAAGAGAGATGACAAACAGAGATGGTGAAGAGAGGAAAGAGGGAATAGATAGAGAGAGAGAGAGAGAGAGAATAGATAGATAGAGAGAATAGATGACAAACAGAGATGGTGAAGAGAGGAAAGAGGGAATAGAGAGAGAGAGAGAGAATAGAGAGAGAGAGAATAGATAGATAGAGAGAGAGAGAGAATAGATAGATAGAGAGAGAGAGAGAATAGATAGATAGAGAGAGAGAGAGAATAGATAGATAGAGAGAATAGATGACAAACAGAGATGGTGAAGAGAGGAAAGAGGGAATAGAGAGAGAGAGAGAATAGAGAGAGAATAGATAGATAGAGAGAGAATAGATAGATAGAGAAGAGAGAATAGATAGAGAGAGAAGAGAGAATAGATAGAGAGAGAAAGAGGGAATATAGAGAGAGAAGGGGAATAGATATATAGAGAGAGGAGAGCGAGGGAGAAGAAAGAGCGAGCGAGCAAGCAGAGAAAGGGGGATAGAGAGGAGAGAGGAAGAGAGCGAGAAGAGAGAGAGAGCGAGAAGAGAGAGAGAGCGAGAGGAGAGAGAGAGAGCGAGAGGAGAGAGGGAGGATAGAGAGGAGAGAGGGAGGATAGAGAGGAGATAGAGAGGAGAGAGGGAGGATAGAGAGGAGAGAGGAGGGAGAGAGAGACAGGGAGGAGAGAGAGAGAGACAGGGAGGAGAGAGAGAGACAGGGAGGAGAGAGAGAGACAGGGAGGAGAGAGAGAGAGACAGGGAGAGGGGGAGAGAGACAGGGAGGGGGGAAGAGAGACAGGGAGGGGGGGGGAGAGAGACATAGAGGGGGGGAGACATAGAGGGGGGGGAGACATAGAGGGGGGGAGACATAGAGGGGGGGAGAGACATAGAGGGGGGGGAGAGACATAGAGGGGGGGGAGAGACATAGAGGGGGGAGAGAGACATAGAGGGGGGAGAGAGACATAGAGGGGGGAGAGAGACATAGAGGGGGGAGAGAGACATAGAGGGGGGAGAGAGACATAGAGGGGGGAGAGAGACATAGAGGGGGGAGAGAGACATAGAGGGGGGAGAGAGACATAGAGGGGGGAGAGAGACATAGAGGGGGGAGAGAGACATAGAGGGGGGAGAGAGACATAGAGGGGGGAGAGAGACATAGAGGGGGGAGAGAGACATAGAGGGGGGAGAGAGACATAGACGGGGGAGAGAGACATAGAGGGGGGAGAGAGACATAGAGGGGGGAGAGAGACATAGAGGGGGGAGAGAGACATAGAGGGGGGAGAGAGACATAGAGGGGGGAGAGAGACATAGAGGGGGGAGAGAGACATAGAGGGGGGAGAGAGACATAGAGGGGGGAGAGAGACATAGAGGGGGGAGAGAGACAGAGAGGGGGGAGAGAGACAGAGAGGGAGGAGAGAGACAGAGAGGGAGGAGAGACAGAGAGAGGAGAGAGATAGGGAGGAGAGAGATAGGGAGGAGAGAGATAGGGAGGAGAGAGATAGGGAGGAGAGAGATAGGGAGGAGAGAGATAGGGAGGAGAGAGATAGGGAGGAGAGAGAGAGAGGTAAGAAAGAAGGAATAGTAGGGGGAAGAAAGTGGGAAAGGAAAAGAGTGGGAGAGAGCGGGGAAAGGAAAAGAGTGGGAGAGAGCGGGGAAAGGAAAAGAGTGGGTAAAATGCAAATTAAATTCAATGGTCAAAACA
>OY744524.1:131885621-131893121 GCA_963556195.1 Sepiola atlantica
AAGATCGCAATAATATCTCATGATAAGATCGCAATAATATCTCATGATAAGATCGCAATAATATCTCATAAGATCGCAATAATATCTCATAAGATCGCAATAATAGACGTTATAATTATTATTAAATATTAAAACTGAAAACGAAATTCACACTTTTAGTACATATTCAAGAACATCTTTAACAACAGCTTAAAAATATGAAAAATACTCTAAATATATTAATGATTCATGATAGAAAAAGATTTTTTTAAATTAAATGTTTTTTCCAATCATAAAGATGATGCTGTCACAAATCCTTGTGTGGCGATATCTAAGGAGACAGACTAGGTCCATAGTAGACAAACAGGAAATGTTTCGTAAAATGATGTTAAAAAAAATTCCTCTTATTTCTAAATTGTATTGGTTGAGTCTCTTCTCAGTACATAAATACCATTTTTTTTTACTTTTTACAAATGACTTACATTTTTTTTTTTTTTTTTTAAAAAGAACAGTTCTATTAGTTTAAATATATATTAATTTATTAAACTTGCTTCCAATTTATACATCAATACTATTTTTTTTCATCCATCCTCCCATTTCCACTTTAGCAATGATTCTTGAGCGACAACTCTACTTGGTTTGCTCGTTCCTTAGGAATTTTTTTTTTCGTTTCAAATAGACTAGTTAGCATTTTTCTTTGAAAATCAATCACTTTTCTCATTTGTTAAAAAATTATTTCACATTTTAAAAGTAATATGGACAAATATTTGTAAAAGTAAATTTTAACAAAATATATATATCATGTTTGTATTTATTAAGTTTTGAAAGAATAATAAAAAATTTTTTTAAAAATAATAAATGACATAAGCCAAATTCCCTGTGAAATTCACGGATTCTGTTTGCGATTCCATGAACATTGGAAATTGGACAGTCTACATTAGGTGATGCCAGAACAATATAGTAAACATCAAGAATAGTGTCCATTCTTTAAGAAAGAGGAAAGCATGAAATTAAATCTCAATTCAACATTAGTGCCATTCAACCACTTAGTCAATGCACTGTAGAGAGCCCATTGCATTCCATGGAGTTTGGTTTTAAACCAACATTACCATTATTGACGCCACAGAATAAGTTATGGCTCCTCATTCAAGTCAGAGAACATTGCTATTGAACTGCAGAAAACTGGTCAACTGGTTGCATAAATCATATTTCCAGTTCTTTACATTTGGAATGATCTTGGTATGCAGCATTGGTTGTAGCAAATAGCACAAGTCAATTGGAGTTTTAATATGTGTGACATACACATATCTTATTGCAGACTATTTTGCACCCATTTATCCCCGTTATGATTTCTGAAATAAATGATAGAAAACTATTTCTGAGAACACTCAGTTAACTTCTTGATACTCTATTAACCTCTGCGACTGACATTGGTTAGTCAAAAGACATAACTGGTACCTTCTTGAGCAACTGGTCTTCTATTGTTGGTTATCTCCCAGAGAGTTATGTTTTTTTTGTTTTGAAGAATCATTAACCAGACCAGAACTTAAATTCTGTTGTATCTATTACATACATGATTTGTTTTTTTCCTTTCTTTCTCAATGTAAATAAAACTTGTTAATTTGTTCTATGTTCGAATATTATTATGTGTGCCGTTGCAAGTTTTTGATTGGCTTGAAAAAAAATCTGATCTTTTAATTTTTTTTTTTTTACTGAGTAACGCTAGAAAGCAATTGTAATTTTCTTCATAACCCTAGGGAGAACAGATGGTTGATGTCCAGCAGGTTGTGACATAGGTTACACCTAGTCTGGTATAAGTAGACCGTTTTAATAGCATATAGATATTGAACACATTGCCAAAACTAGAACAATTGCAGTTGATAAATGATCATAATATATTATTTATAATATATAATAGTTGTTAAGAAATACAGAAGTAAAGCATAATTATACCAAAGAACAAAGGATAGGCAAATGGATAAATTCTTATATTTATGGAAGGAAAATAGGAAGCTGAATGAGACCAGATGAACGTCCTGAACATAAAAGTAATTTGACGATATATTATTTTCCCACTAACCAAAACAGAATATAAGAAAATGACTAAAAATATCTGCACAAACAAGAAAACTCAATATTATTCTAGTGAATATAAATTTATGAAAATTATTTTGATAATGAGAATATTCAAATAATGATGGGGAGAAAGAGAAGAAAAAATGGGGCAAGATAATGAGGTGCGTGTGTGTGTCTGAATAATAAGATACGTATAGAGGGAAAGATTGATCTACATAATAAGTTTAGAAGGGAGGATAGTAACGAAAATGAAGTATAGAAAAGAGAACAGTTCGAGATAATGGCTCAAATGAGAATGAGGGAGGATGGGGGATGATGGAGGAAGAAATAGTGACAGATGATTGGGGGAAAATATAGCTACAGCAAAATGAACTATAGAAAAGGAACGGCTTAAAAATAGGCTAAGACAAAAATGATATAGATGAAGAGAGTAAATAAACTTTGAGAAAAAAGAGAAAATCAAGTCTAAATGTAGCACATATACATACACACATATTTATATATATATATTTATATATATATATATATATATATATATATATATATATATATATATATATATATATATGAGAGAGAATGGGGTAGATAATTTTATAGAGGTTGATGATGATGATGACGACAATGATAGTGGTGATTCCTATAATGATATCAATTATGAACATGATAATTATGTCAGTGATCATTATCTCCCTAAGGATAATTGAGATTATTAAGATATTTATCTTTGGCTTTTTGTTGTTCTTTTCTGGTCGTCAGCAGTGCAAAAGGAGGAGCATTATCATGCCCATTCTATCATTTGGTTAAAGATAACTTTGGGTTATAAAATGGTGGGAATAGTGTAAGATTTATAAAGAAAGACTTTATATTCAGAATTGATATTTCTTATGAAAATAATTTTGAGTGAAATTATACGTTTAATTGCAAAATTGTAAACATAAAGACTCAAATTCTAAATCTTCATACAAGAGAAATGAACTTTTTGAAATGAGTTGTCTTCAACTCATGAATATTCAATCCTGTTGATATCTTTGTACAATATTTAAAATCTAAAAAAAGAATAACGTAAATGATCATTTTTATGTGATAACTGATGATTTGATATACAAGCACGACTCAGAAAACACACACATGGCAATAACGTAAGTTAAAAACCATGAAGACGTTTTGCTAACATAGAAATTTACTTATTTTAATGATAACATAAGATTGATTTATGTTTTTTATCAATCAATAGTTGTCAATTACAACTAAAAAATGCTTGAAGTTTATTAAAAAGTACTGTACTTCTGTAGAGATCCTTTTAACTTAAAACTGGACTTTGAATTTTGTTCAATATAAATTAGCCTATTTGAGTAATCTCGAAGAAAAATAGCATTTTCTTGATTTCTTTTTATATTACAAATGATTTTTTCCTACAAAAATGCAAAATAGAGTCCTTTTAAGATTTAAATTGGTCACATTCATTTTTATTGAACATCATCTCATAAAATGATAAAATACTTAGAAGATTGAAGGTATATAGATCGCAAAGTTCAAATATGAAAATAGGAATATATTAAGCTATGCACATGATTTATACATAACTGATATTATGACCGAAACATCTACATACCAGTTACATTTGGAAAGTGGATTGAAAAATAGATTTTAGATTAAAATTAAATTAACTCTAAACATGTCTTCATAGAATTAAAACCGTGATTATATATAGTTACAGGATAAACAAGGTTGCTTAGTATTTTTTTAAAAGATTATCTCAAAACCATTACCAGACTTTTTCTTTAATCGTTTCTGTCTTCTAAGTGACACTGAGCCTGGCCAGTACTTAGATGGGTGACCATTTGAGATTACCAGATGCTGTAAGTGAATACTCCATCTAAGTGTATAAATTAATACCGGCCTTGCTGGGACATATAACTGCCAACAGACTAGTATCCTGTCATGGAGAAGGTTTGGGCCATCTGTTTCGTTTCACATCATAATATCTGGGATAATCACAAACTCTAAGAGCATTTCAGGCTGAGGAAAGGACTAACACCACTACTACTATTTTCTATAATTTTGGTCTCTATTTTTAGAGTTTGGTGAATATAGATAAAAGGAATAAGTTGGTTAAATAAATATACCAAAGAAAAATGAATAATTAAGACAAGGACAGAGTTTAATATTACTACTAGAATGATCAAATTAATGGCCTGATGAGGTCTATGAGTGAAACCTGATTGCATTTGCCTAGTTATTCACCATATTTATATGCGTGAACTGATTATACGAACTGTCAGTAAATTACTTATCTAATATATAAAATTATCTCTCCCGGATTTTAAGAATTGAACCTAAAAAGGATTTAAACTCACAAATCTAACTTTGATTCTGATTAGCCAATTTTTCATTTGTTATTCTTGTACTATGTTATTGGCAATTAACATACTAATATGCTAGAATTTATTAAAAAAAAAAAAAAAAAAAAAAAAAACTTAATCTGGTCTGACAGTTTGCTACAGAAACATTTTTAAATAAACACCTCAACTAAGGGGAATAACATTCTTTCAGTAAGGATTAGCGTTCCTTATTTGTTTTTGTTTTTAAATTTTAGCTTAGACATCGAACGTAAAAAAGAAAAAAAAAAACATGGTTATAGAACATAGAAATATTTACAAAACAAATTTGAACGTAATGGATTCCAGGCAATGCCGGTTCAGTACAACGAGTTAAAGATAAAAATACTCCTGAACTTCTCATTGAGAAAATGTGAATAAAAAAAATCGAAGTTAAAAACTGATAATTTATGAGAATTGATTCTACTAGTAATTAGAGTTGTGGAGTAAAAAAAAAAGAAAAAAAAGTCATACACAGCAAAAAAAAAAAATGCCCAAAACAAATAAAATATTAACATATTTGTGCCATTATTAAGTAGTGGTCATCTTTTTAAAAAGTCTAACATTTGAGATACTGACTTCAAAGTCTTGCTTGCAATAATGTCTAGAGAAACTTCCTTATGAGAAAGAGCTTAGTTTTTTAAAAAAATTAATTAAAAAAAGAGTATTATAAATGTCTCAGGATCTTAATGTCACAATTTAAATAAACATTAGCAAGAGTGATTAATAATATTTCAATGAATAAGAATAAATATTAACTATAGAAATAGAGAATGGCAATATTTTTAGTCACATTAAAAGTGCATCAAACCGAAGAATGATTTTAAATTAAGTTCCAATGGAAAGAGAAAAGAAGAAAAAAATTGTTAAGAAAATCTGCAAGTATATTCTTGAAAATAAAAATATTACAGGTAATTGAAGAACAAAATTACTAAATAATTTGATTCAAATATAATAGTGTCTACAAAATGTGATTATCACATATTTAAAGAAAAACAATTCAAATTTATTTTCGAGATGGAGATTTATAATTTTTATTATTTGATTATTTGGACTACTATTTTCACAAGTGAGATGTAATCTCCGACCCTGGACACGTGGTCCAACAGATAAAGACATTGCTTAGCAATCAGTTTTAAGTGACAGTCTTCTGGAGGTTGATGGTTTAATCATCACTACAGCCGATAATAACTAAGAATAATTTAAAAAAATGCTTAATTAACACTTTTATGCAGTCATGGCTGACAGAATGAGAACAATCTACCCCCGTGGATTAAATAAAGGGTTCAGTTTGAAATTCTGTATAGATTCCAGAGTTTGACAAGATACACCTGAAGAAGGTTGAAGGTTACATCGTCCGAAATGTTGTGAGAATAATATCTAAGATGAGAATAGCAGTCCGAATAATCCAAATCAATTTTAATATTAAAGAAATACAGAGATGATCTGATGTGAGCTAATCAATTATAGTATCAGGGAAGATAAATAGTTGGTTTGCTGATCATAAAATAGAATGTTTTCTATTTCATAGGGAAATAATTGTGAATATATATATATATATATATATATATATAAAGGTAATTGAAGAACAAAATTACTAAATAATTTGATTAAAATATAATAGTGTCTACAAAATGTGAATATTTTTAGTCAATATCTTTAATAAAAAAAACAACAATTTTTTACTCAAAATAAACTCATGCTTTGAAAATGACTAATGAAGTTACTATAAAATGTCATATATTGCTCACCTTTGTAATTAGCTATAAGCAATATGAAAACGACAAAGATAAAAATTAGTATATTTGATAAGAAACTGAGAAAGACAAAGACAATACTGCAAAACGAGACAGATAAAAAACAAAGTAAAATTGGTTATAAGTAAACAAGGTGATTGTTTCCTGCTATTTTTATACATTTCTAAGGTTAAAAAAAATCCCCCCCTCGCAAAAAAAACAAAAAAAACTCGACTTAATGGGAAGAGTTAGCAACAGTACAAGCTAGGTAATGAGGGGAAAAATTGAGAGAGAACAAGAAAGATAAAAAAGGAAAGAAAGAAAAAAAAAAAGGAAGTCTGAACGCAGCCAGGAGAATAGGGAAATGCAGGCTGCACCCATCTACTGTTTGTTGGAACACCAATGTTCGGAAAAGAATCAATACAACAGGCACAACACAGCGCCACACCAACGGAAGCAGTCCCCAGCCTAGGTAGACATATATGAAGCTATGTAGGTAGGTAGATTGCTAGCTGTAAGTTTTTATGAAAAGAGGTGTTGATAGTTGGTCAAGGTATGGCATTAGACTTTCTGCAGTGTGGAAAATGGTTTATTTGATTCAAACACAATAAAAACATTCCCTGGCCATTTAAAATCGTTAAATAAATAAAACACCGGAGTGCTTTGTGTAATAGAAAAAAATGTATGAGGAAAAGTGAGAAAAAATATATCAGTTGGTGGTTTCAGAAATAAATGTTTAAGAGTTCAGTAAAATATACACATGTAAGCATCAGTCAGAGTAATCATAGGTAAAAAGGTTGAAATAGATAACTGAATTATTATATTTCAAATATCCTAATATTGTTATTTTGCAACAAGTTGTTTTTATTCTTTTATTAACTATAACTTTAAATCTAAAAAAAAAATATTTTTTAATTAAAAAAATAAATAAATTTTTATTTTACAGATATTTATATTAAATATAAGTAAATTAAATTATTATTCTTTTTTTAAATCCTATGATTAATGGAATTAAGTTATTTCAGCAATTATAAAATGTACACAGTAGTAATACAGATCTCTTATATATTAGAAATGAGAAGAAAAAAAGAAAGAAAAAGAAAACTCCTTTCTTTCCTTCCTACCACATAATTCTTTTTGTCACTGCCTCTAACCCCAACTCCCGTCTCGCAGACAGGCGGATGTATAAACAATAACAGAAAAGGTAACCCATTATGGAATCTATGTTGATTACATAATTGCACATAATCTATAAGGAAAAGCAATTTTCATTGTTGACATGCAAGGAAATGAGAACCAGAAACCACTCACAACGTTATATGTAATGACAG
>OY744524.1:132510621-132723121 GCA_963556195.1 Sepiola atlantica
CGCCTTATGAAAACCAAGAAACTTCTCAACAGGGTCAAACATTCAATCAAGCTGTGGTTCTTCTCAGGATCAGTTGCACAACATACAGAACAACAGGTGGCTAACCTACAGTCTGCACAAAGTCCTGTGCATCATGAAAACCAAGTTCCCTCAAACTGTAATGGTCTTATGGTGGGTTTCCAGCGAAGGCCACATCATGTCGCCCCACATCTTCGAAAAGGGACTCACACTCAATTTAGATGGTTATACTGAGTTACTGCCCATTGTTATCTAACGTTGGGTGGAGAGCGTGGCTGTGAGAAGACAATAATATGTGTGGCAGTTGGACTCAGCTTTGTGTCAAACCTCCGAGAAAAGTGGCTGTCTGAGAACTTCCAGGATTACACCATTTCCAACATATGAACCCCCTAACTCACCTAATTGCAACCTCATGGACTATTATGTGTGGGGTGCAGTTGAGAAAGACACCAACCATACCATCTGCAACATCGAACTGATTGCCATGATCATACTGGTGTTCAGGAATTTTTCGAAAGACATCATGAAGCAGTATGCTCTAGGTTTAGGTCCTGTCTGGAGGCCGTAGTGAAGGCTCAGGGCGATTTCTACAGTTGAGCTATATTTGGCAAAAGATCCTCTAAGTGAAGTGCTTTAAATTTTGAAAATACATCAATTATTAGTCATTTTAGTGTGAGCAGCATCTGGAGATGACTTGAGTAATTATTTTTCTTTTCTTGTTGTCATGTCACTAATAAGGATGTTGGAGGTAAAGTTTTACTTTGGCTGGCGTTATCCGCCTGATAGTCCAAGTACTCGAACCTTGGAGCAATTTCTCCTCGGAAACTTCTCCTTGACCACGCTTTCCATAGAGTTCGTCACTATTAGTTCAAACTGTGTTGAAAAATATCTCAAGTCGTCTCTGTTGAATCTATTATGCTTATTCTAACTTCACGGTTTCCTTTCCAGAAAGTGTCAAATTTTGGTCGAACATCATGTATGTAGCCTATGTTATCTGATAAACAGAATTGTTGCATTGTCAGAATTTCTTGTAATTGAAATATAATAGACAATGTATTTTAGGTACGAGTGTCTTTGTCCTTTATCATTGGCGATCGCAAGGATCCAGCTCTTGGCTTTTTGGCCAAGATCAAAGTATAGTATCTGTTCCGATGGATACTGCACCCCATACTGGTATTGTCTTGTCCTTCGGGGCTTGACTTACGCCGGTCAATGGGTCTGTCCTGTGCAGTTCTAGGAGGTCCACCCTCCCAGGCTTTGCCTCCCCTCTTTGGGGAGGAGTAAGTTTATTGCTTACTGTCTGAGGCGCCCCTACCGGGGAATGCCGAAAGGGCTGCCCAGGCAATTTTTAAATGGTCAGAGTGCTCACCTCTCGGGCGCTGGCTTTTCAAACCCCACTTTCCCGACCCGACCTTGGGTCACATCTTACTTGTGGGAGTAAGATAAAAACTGGCCTTGTGCTTAACTTCTGGATATGAGTAAATCAATACAGAGACAAAATATCCCCATGACAAAGATCATCCATCAGGCAGTGTCCTGACCAGCTGATAGAGAACAATTCTTCAAGTCTTCTCATCATCTCCAAAGAAGTGAACCCACTATATAACAGAATTCCTGTTTCAAATCTCATGAGAATCCGTTCAATGGTTGTAAATTTATAATGTAGACATATATAGATACAATATTTAAATCCAATATAGTGCTTTAATTCTAAGGCAGTTATTCTCAAAGTCAACCTCTATTTTATACTAAACAGAAAAGGACATCATCAAGATCACCAAGTTGCGATGGGGTAAGAACTTCTAGCAGTTTCACCAATGACAAAGTTATTTATTCTTTCTGGCAATCTCGCAACATCCAGAGATTATCACCCTTTTGTCACCAAAAGTGTTGTTAGTATTTTCATAAGTTTACAAGACTTCACGTCAATACCATCTCCAAATCGAAATGTTATAGTTGAAGGGAGGGTTTCTATAAGTGACATACTTTTGCCATCAGGTAGTTCAAAAATCACCCTTTATTCATGATTCATCACACAAAGCTATCGTGCAGGCATTCAACAATATTATTAGCTGATTTTCTATTTAGTAGAATATATTTTGAGTTGCATTATTAATAATACGAGTGTACACCTTTCATAAAAAATGATGGAAATAAAATTATTCTCAACCACTAACATTCATATTCATATAAAGTAACGTCTCAATCGGTGAAGTTAAAAAATAGAAATAAGAAAATGACGAAAACTGGTACGTTTAAAAAAAAGAAAAAAGTGACAAAACCCCCAAAAAAACGTAACAATCGGTATAGAAAGCAAAAAGAAAAAAGTCTCATTATGGAAATAGAGTGAAGGATTTCTTTCCGAATTCATTTCAGACAAGAGGGATCAGAATTGATATTTGCTTTCTTCCTTCTCCTAAACACTTGAAATGATTTCGTCCGGCAGTTTTTTATTCGCTAACTTCTGTGTGACGGGATGGATAGTTATATATGTATATATATATAAATAAATACACATTTTGTGTATTTAATGCTGAATGGATGAATGCAGTCAATTTGATCCAAGGTTTTATATTTCAAGTCTGCAATATTTTCAAATATTTATTCATCGTGCTACTCTAACTAGCCTCCATCGTGTAAATTTATGCATACACCACTGATGAATGTTTTATGTAATACCCACGACGGGTTCTATTTAACCCACAGATGGGATCCTGATAGCGTTGGGGTGAACCTGATAATAATTATAATTAATGAGTGTCTTCACATTTCCTGAAGCTTTACCAATGGATAAAGTTTCAAGTAATTTGTCGATTTTGAAGGACAATATTTTGAAAAGTACTCAATATTTTAACTTCATTAGAATTATTTTCTGAAAAATTCTAAGCATTTTATATATGGTCTTCCCTAAATTTAGCACAATTTTTTGATATTCACTGATATAGATGATCTGATTGAATTACAGGCTCACTTGTAATTGGCGGAGCAATCCCCGTCTTAACATCAGACATAGGAACTGCGAAAGTTAAAAATGTATTATTTTGATAAGTCATTGTTTCACATGTCTTTTTATTGAGTTTTCGTTTTCTTCCATATATTTGCTGTCCAAAGGAGAAAAAAAGCCTTGTGATAGTGTTATATCCAATTTTATCAGTTTGTGATAAAAGATATTTGTGTTCTAATAAAAATTATCTTATATTAGCAGCAGCTCGTCGTTTTATTTATAGAATTCAGACCAGAGAAGTTTGTGTGTCAACACCTTTTTGAAATAAGGTGCCTAATTTCGCAATAATCGATTTCACCCCATCATTGGATTCTACCTTCTCTGGTGTTAAAGCCTTCACACCTGCAAGTGCCTGATTGTTTTTGTCTAAATCTGTACATAGTTGGCAAGTAAGCTATACAGAAATATTTGTTTCATTATAAAGTAAATAAACAGATGATTTCCCTCAGATATGAAACACAAACGTTTCTGTGTAGCTTACTTGCCATAACTATATTTTCATATTGATACAAAGCTCTACTCATGTATTGAGCACCGGTGAAGTAAAAACAAACAAAATAAATACTTAACATAAATCATATAATATACTAGCGGTATGCACGCGGTGTTGCCCGTGTGGAGATATATTGCTGGTCGGAAATAATTTCAAATATAGTCAGGTTTACAATTTTTGCCTTAAAAGAAAAGATAAAAATAACATTTACAATATGAGGTCAGGTAATAAAAATGATTAAAAAACTGTTATCGTGGTGGTGTTTTCCTAACAACAAAAACTACTTGTTGATGCTACGTTTCTTACAGACAGCTGAAAAACAGCTAATAGCTTTAACGAATCGAAACAAAATCTTTTATTTAATTATTTTAAAACCTAAAAAAATCAATAAAAAATTATTTAAATGTTTAAACCTTTTTTAAATACATTCGTCATTGAGATATTCTTTAGTTTTATGAAACGAAAAAATCTATTTCTATTTTTAAACATTAATTTTGTTTCTTTACATTCTAATATATTTCAGTTATTTTATGGACCTAACCGATAATTGCTCCTAATGACCCCAGATGGAATTGAAGGAAAATTTCAATGGTGTTATTAGATTCTGTGAAAAATTTAACCTTTATTGAAATTTATTTGAAAGTTCTGTTAACATAGCAATTCCTATAACACACAAACAAACATTGCCTTTTTATTTATATATATATATATTCCCGAAACAGTTTTTCATGGTAAACAACTGATGATCCCTTAAATAATGTTAGAAGCAAACTAATATAATAACTGTAAAAGTTAAATTGACTTACATGAGTGATTTTCCACTGAACGACTTGGGACTAAAGGTTTTTGTTTTTTTTTTAAATTTTTTTTTTTTATATAGTTTTAATGGTTGAGAAACTTCCAAGACTATATATATATATATATATATATATATAGCAGGATCAAATATAAACCAAAAGTAAACTTTTAGTAGATGGAACCTATAGTGAAAAGGTTAAGCTCAATATACGAGATAGAGCAATAGTAGAGATAGAAGAAATAATAGTGATAAACATGTAACGAATGTCCAAATTTATGTTTATTATTCATTAGACACCATTTCAACGGACAAACCACATATCTTTTTTACTGAACTTTTCTTTCACTACATTTTTAATAATATTTTTCAAATATTTGAACTTTGGCTTTTTCTACAGCCAACTTATCTATCTGTATTTCTCCTCTGATGATAAGATCTCGATCTTTGAAAAGCCTTGACTTAAGGAAAAAATAATAAACACTAGTTTATTACAGAATAACCCTTACATTGAACAATCGAAATTTGAAATAAATTTGGACATTCGTTACATGTTTATCACTCTTATTTCTTCTTCTCTCTCTCTCTCTCTCTCTATATATATATATATATATATATATATATTAAAAGGAGATTGTAGTTTGCTTGAAGCATTGCTGGTAAAAATAAGTGCAGATTAGTCGTCCGAGGCTGTAGCAATGCGATGTAGTTGCCGTAAGATGGAAAAAGTGAAAAGAAATAAACGAAGAGAGAAAGTGAAACTCAAAACGATTTATTAATAATTTCACAAAAAACTGATTAAATACCAAAATAGTAAATACTGTCTAGTAAGTAACAGTTCGGCAAAGAGTAATCTTAAATTTTCGAAAGAAAAACTTCTATTTTCAGAAGACAACAATAAAAGACCGAGTGGGTCGAAAAAAACGGGAAAAACCGGTGTCAAAACATTGAAATACCACAGCAGACAATTGGAAGTAGGAACGCAGAAAATGTCAAAATTCTATTAAGCAATTATACAACTAAAGTTAAAATATTATAAACATTTGCTTATTAATATACTAATTATTATAATTTTATTATATTTTATTTTATATGATTCATTAATTAATTTTTTTTCTATTTTTTTTCTTTATTCAATTCGAATTTAAATTTACGTGTGGGCTGTTATTATTGTAATATGTGTCATCAAAGGGGGATAACTTATGGAAAAAATATATTTTATGTAGTGGCTTTTTTTGGATAAATGTTGTCGGAGAGAAGTGCCTGTGTGAGAAAGTTGTATATTAAGGTTCTCACTACGTATGGCATTGCGGATAGCAGAAGTGATACGGTCACTAAAGAAGGGGAGTTTAAGGAAGCAAGTGTTGGTGAGAGTGTGGTGTCTACGTCTTCTGGTGTTGTTAAGGCTGGATATGGTAGTTAGGGGGAAACCGTTGGTTAATAGGGTTTGGTGGAAGGCTTCGGTGTGTGTTGTTTTATCGGAAGTAGAAGAGCATTTGTCCTGTACGCGGGTGATTTCGGTTTGTGTGTAACTAATTTTGGATTTGAGGGGTAGTGCGGATTTGTAGTGGATAAAGAGGTACCTGCAGGCGGGTTTTCTATAGAAAGTGGTGTGGAGAGATCCGTCGTCATTAATGCTGAGTTTGAAGTCTAGAAGTGAGAGAGAGCCTGAGGTGTTGGGATGTTCGATGGTAAATTTAATGTGGGGGTCAGAAGTATTAAATGTATTAAAGATAGAGGTAGCTTCCTCTCGGGATGAAGTGAGGATCAAAATGTCATCAACATATCTCGAGAAGAAAATATGGGAATGGCAGGTGCTAAGTGCTTGTTGTTCCAGTCTGTTAATGTAGGAAATGGCGAGGAGGCCGGAGAGACTGGAACCCATGGGTAGGCCAGAGACTTGTTTATATGTGTCTTGTTGGAACTCGAAGTAGGTATTATCCACAATGATACGTAGGAGCTGATGAATGTCTATCGGGGTAAGCCCAAAACAGTCAAGATTGTTAGAGGAGATGTGGTCAGTTATGAGGTCAATACCGGGGTGTGCGGGAATGGAAGTATAAAGGGAGACAACATCAAGGCTGAAGATGTAGTTGTTGATGCGGAGCTGTTGGGGTTGGAGCAAGTGGAGTCTATCTAATACCTGGTCAGAGCTGCTGACATGCGCCGGGAAGGTGGGGAGTAGCGGTTTAAGTAAGTGGGAGAGGAGCCAGGAGATCTTGTAAAGAGGTTCCTCAGTACTAGAGACTATAGGTCTGATCTGTAGGTGGTTGCTGGTTTTGTGGGTTTTAATGAGATGGTAAAAGGTGGGGAGTCTACTGTTCCTTGTGGTGAGATTGAGCCTATAAGCCTTGGGGAGATTACGTCTGGAGCAAATTTGGGACCAAGCGTTGTTGATAGAGATTTGTATGTGGGTAGCTGAGATGTTGTTATCAGGTGTGTAAAGGGATGTATTGCTGAGGTGTTCCAGGGCGAGAGTATTGTAGGATTCTTGGGAGATAATGCAGAATTCCTTGCCTTTGTCATAGGGTAGGTAGACCAGGTTTTTTTTCTTAAGGCCTTTGAGGGTGAGGCGCTGGGAATGGGAGATATTTGGTGTGATACGGTGTTTTTCCCGTTGTAGTATGGAGAAAATCTTATGTTTGAGATTTACCAGCTTTAGGTCTAAAGGGTAGTTTTCAGGAGGAGGGTGTAGGGGGCGGTCAGGTTGATAAACGGGGAAGGGGTTGGATGAAAAATTAGGGGGATCGGAGGGGGTGGAGTCGTTAAGTGGGTCAAGGGAAGGTTGTTCAAAGGCTGATAACCATTTCAAATGGTACGCTGTCCTGCAGAACTGCGTTTCAATATCGAGGAGAGTTTGGTCATTAAGTTTTTGGGTAATAGAAAATTTGGGTCCGAGGCTGAGGAGATCGGTTTCTGTTGCGGAGAGAGAACACGTGAGGTCAGTGATGAGCGGTTGGGTAGTAGTTTGAGGATGGAGAGGGGGTCCGTGTACAGCTCCATAATTGGTAAGTGGCTGTAAGATCTGTTTTTGGTGGAGCCAGTTGAATTTAAGTATGAGTCTGTTTTTTTTTCCGTGTGGAAACAGTGGTGGAAAGCTTTGTTGACAGCTGTGGAGATGCGGGGTGGAAGGTGTGAGGGGGAAGGAAATTTGGTATCTGACATAGCGTTGATATGTTGGTGTAGCTTGCAGTGGAGGTGTTTGATGATTTGTTTGATAGTATTTACTATTTTGGTATTTAATCAGTTTTTCGTGAAATTATTAATAAATCGTTTTGAGTTTCACTTTCACTCTTCGTTTATTTCTTTTCACTTTTTCCATCTTACGGCAACTACATCGCATTGCTACAGCCTCGGACGACTAATCTGCATATATATATATTAGTATTTCATGTATCCACATAAAATTTTATAAGGAGATATAATTTTTTACGTATCAATTTTCAGTATTTACTTCAACAGTGCTCGATACGTAAGTAGAGCTAGGTAGTAAGCTATGAAAATATATTTATGGCAATTAAGCTACACAGAGGCTCCCGCGTTTCATCCCCGGGGGGAATCTTCAGGCTAAAATGCATTTTAGCCTGAAGATTCCCCCCGGGGATGAAACGCGGGAGCCTCTGTGTAGTTTAATTGCCATAAATATATTTATATATTTTCATAGCTTACTATATATATATATATATATATATATATATATATATATATTTTTATATATATAAATAAATATTTATAATCAATAGTCAAACTTTCTTGGTTAAAGCTCGATGAATGTTAATTTTTACAACAGAGCATATATAAATAAACAATAGAATTCTAAATTCCAATGACACTTTTTTATTAATTTTTGAAAAAATCCGTATAACTTTATGAACCGTTTTGTCTACACAACCAAATATATATATATATATATATATATATATATATATCCTGGATTTTTTATATGTGCGACTCTTCAGAAGTCCAAAGATCAGGTCCAGAAATATCAGAAAAAACACAAGACAAAATACAACACTCACATTGATAAAGGATACATAAAAGAGGAATCCAAAGAGGAACGTGAGTTTTTCTAATAGTTATTAGACGCCATCTTTTATACTTATCTTATTTCACTTTATAATTCTTTTTATTCACTTACAGCTATTTTTTTAGACATATTATTTAAGTGAAGTATACATATTTTTTGCTAGCTCTATTCGTATAAATATATGAAGTAAAGGCAATCAAACTGGTCGTATGTAAACACTAAATAGCATTTCTCACACGAGATCATATTTAATTCTGTTTTGACAGTTATTTATGGCGAACACTGAAAAAAGAAGGTATTTCGGATCAATTTTATTAATCCTCGTATTTTCTTTACAAAAATGCTGAAAACTATTAAAATTTTACAATTAAACGACTTTGTCTGAATTTTAAAGATCGGCAGGGGAAAAAGTGCACATTATTTACTGTTGTCGTTGGGTTTTCCTGCATGTCAACCATCTTTGGATCATTTCGTGCCGAAATCGTACATGTTTTTGCAAACGATTACTTTATAGATTAATTTAAATTTGAAGAGATTTCTGTTACAGAAGACCTGATCTTCTCAAATAGTCACCGATTCAGTACTGGCCAGGCTCAACGTCATTTAACTTTGGTGATCTTATGGAAACCAGTATGTGATTATAGCCATATCATTATTTAACATTAAGACATTTACATGTGTTTTTATTGTCCATGAAATCGAGGTTACAGACAAAAAATAAATATTAAGTGTCACAATGTAAATCATTATAGTTTATGATTGATGATAATGTAATGTAGGTAGACAACTAGCAAATTTCGATAACATGCCTGAAGGGGTACAAAGTGCCGCTGAAACACACTCAACTTTCGTCATATATAAAACAAAACCAACCAACTAAATAGCATTTTTCATACAAGATCAATATCTAATTCTTTTTTATTTATGGCAAAATAACGTACATTAAATCAATTTTATCGAAAACATACTTAATCCTAATCGATATTTTATTCTTTGCTTATTGATATTCAGAAGAGGAAGGAGGAGTTTTTACTCCTTCAGAAAAAGTACTCTTACCACCACTCATTAACGACCTGAAGATTTTTTAGTAACAGACGTTTTGTCGATGCAAAATTATTTCACCTCCACAGAAAAATGGAAATAATATATATCATGTTGCTTTTGTGTTCACATTGTTTCTATGTGTAATACCTTTAAATAAATGATTAATTTATCCCAGCGGAGCTGAAATAAACGCAGAAAACCACAATGAGAGGAATGAAACCTAAATTAACCGTTTATCTAAGGGTATTATTTATGCAAACAGTGTCAACAAAAAAGAAGACTGATAATATATTGTTGGAAATAAAATTCCAAATCCATACAAAAGCGACATACATGGCGATTTTTCGATCGGTAGCCATTAAAACTACGATCTCCTTAGGTAATGAAAACAGCTGTACATATTGAAGTACACACACTAGTAAAATACCTGCCCCAGGATGGGTATAAGCAATAAATATAGCATTAGTTTTAAATTTTAATTTTTTTTTCTTTCTTTGGGGAGGGGGGATGGTTTCGGTTAGTATAGTTTAATAATGTGCCCACGTTACATACCCTATTGCCTAGAATATATATTCTATAATTCATAAAGATAACTTCAATAGTTTAGGATTTTACCAAACACATACATGTTATTGACACTCACCTGCACACCGATCTTTTTGAAAAATGTATTACTTTATACACCTTAAAATTTTATGTACAGCAATTCTTTTCTCTATCAAATTTTTTTGTATCGAACTTATTTTAAAAGTTTTATTTAGGGAGGGTGCAAGTTTGGGTAGGCACACCCCTAAATGGTATCGTTTCCCCTAAAAAAAAATGTGCCTATGTTACTCACCGAGTTGCCGAGGATACATATTCTAAAATTCATGAGTGATTTATTAAAAACAAAACACTATATATATGCACCCCCTAAATGTTTTAATGTTAACATAAAAAAAAATGCACCCATGTTACTCACTGTATTTTTTAGAATATATATTCCAAAATTCATAGTGTTCCGTTCATTAGTTTAGGAGATTACTCTCTCTCTCTCTCTATATATATATATATATATATATATATAACACTCCTACTATCAGCTCATAAAACCCCTTAATTGGACATTATAATATTCAACACTGAGTGAATCTTCTGAACTTTTTGTATGATTTTGTTTTTTCTATCGTTTTATTATTAATTTGCATACACCCTGAATACACTCTTCACTGTCATCTACTGCATCGATAGCAAGCAAATGTCCTGCCTAGATAACTTTTTCGTTTTTAGACTACCATTCACCACCTGGATTGTTTTTTTAATTGATTTCTTTGACATCTTCCTTGAAATTGTTTCAAACTTTATGACATGGATGAACTGAATAAGTTTAACAAAAAAGTGTGTTTTTGACCAATATATTTGATGTTTTATATACTTTTATGTATATTTATCTATTTTTATATATTTTCAAAGCTTAATTTTATTACCTACAGTAATGTCATTGCGGTAATGGTCCTTTGAGGAGATTTTTTTTTGAAAACTCATGAGTTAAGGACGCAATATGACTCCTTGTTTTTGAACTTTAATAAAATCTGATTGATTTCTCATTTTATTATGTCATTCAATTAATATTATTGCTCTATACACTATATTGAGCTTTGTTTTTATCCTGATAAAAGATATTATTTATATCTTTAAAGTATTATTTTACTCTCTCTCTCTCTCATATATATATATATATATATATATATATATATATATATATATATATATATATATTAGTTGCCCCTATCTGCCTGGAAGTCTTTTGATTGACTAAAAAAATTCTTCAAAATAAAGTTCAAGTGTAAGACCGTTGGAATACCTCATTTATGGTGAATTTAATTTCATAATTTGATATATCTTGTTGAAGATATAATGACAAATAACCCGAGTGGAAGGTCTTTAAAATAATAAGTTTATTTCCGGATGTATATATCTTGTACATACAAGATATGTTAACAGAATACAGAATGTTTAACAAGGCAGACCGACTAGAGAATACCTAAGACAGAATGTAAAGACTTAGTGTCTTAACTCGAATGTAGTCGTACTTATAGCCCCACGAGTCCATCTATTTCGTGAATAGGGAAGTCATCACAACATAATTATTATTTTTTTTAAATAGGATTTTCCAAAAGTTATTTGGTATGGGGATCCCAAGCTTGGGTTTGGGTGGGGGAGGAGAGCTGCATAACTTCCCAAACTTTCAATATTTGAGGATTTGTTTACAATATTTTTTAAATAGGATTAAAAAAAAGTAGGGGGGGGGGTGGAGTAGCTGAAATAATATAGAAGAAATTGCTACTCAATATTTTAATATTTGAGAATTTGATAAGAATTTTAAAGCCAGTTTAAATGACGTTATATTAGATCCTTTCAAATTGCTTTTAAATTTCGTGAGGTCACAAAGTAATGCTTTCTTATTTTCAATTATTTACAAAATATTAAATTGACTCACTTGTTTGCCTGGCCGATGGTATGTAATTGTGTATGGAGGAGGGCTTTTTTTATAACTTACAATTTAGAAATGGATTGCAACTTGTTGAAAATCAAATCAGTCTACTAGAAGCAAAGTGGCAGAAAGGAACTTTTGGCCACAAATTCTAAACATTTCTCCATGAAATAAAACAGTATTCCACAACACAACTACATTGTTACATTAAAATCTAAACAACCATTGAATTAAAAAAAACAATAAAAATGAATAGTCAATTAATAAAATGTCCGTTTGCATGGGCTCTGTCAATCGCCCGGCCTTTGCACTCTTTCTTTGTCTATTAGCCAGAAGCAGAGGTATTAGCTCAGGGACACCTCAAAGACACCCAATGCTGGCCTTGATTCCTGACTAGGACACTGAATGCTGTCTCTCTATCTGAGCAACTTGGGGAAAAATTTTTGTCACTAAGTCTCACATTACTAGTCTGGGTCGCTTTTATTCTGACAGGTTGAGGGTACAGGTTATACAGCTTGTCTGACTGCCGTTTCCGACTGGTAGTGCAGGTGCCCAAACTCTTAGGTAATGCTAAGAACGGCTGCTCCATCAACAGTTGTATAATATCATGGGTAGCTGTACTTGCCATGTCGCGCATGTGTGAACTTATTGGAACTAAACAAGTACCCACTTTGCCCGCCCCATCCTATCTTCAAACCAAAATGACAATACAAAGAAAAAGAAACAAACCTAAACCAGACACACACCAAAAAACATCTTCGCCTCAGCCCTTGAGGCTAGCATTCACAAATATCCGGGGGCTTAGAACTAACATCAACGACGTAGAAACCTTTCTCCTAGTAAACTCCTTAGATATCCTAGCACTAAGTGAAACAAACCTACACTCCTTAATTTCCTCACACCATCTTGACATGACTGAATACCTCCCACTCTACCATAAAGACTATGACAAACGACAAACATATGCATCAGCTAAATCCCATACATTCACTGTGGAGGTTCCCAGATGTCGGAGAGCCTTCTACTCCAATAGCTTCTTTCCTTGTGCTGCCAGCCTTTGGAACTCCCTCCCTGTTTCCTCGACTGTACCGACATGCAGAAATTTAAAACTAATGTAAACAGGCATCTCACTGCACAGCTCCCAATTTCAGATGACACCCAAAACTTTCACCCTAATTCTCAATAGCCCCTTATGTCTACAGTGGCAGCTTGCCTTGTTTGGGGTCAAGTATGGTGAAAAAAAAGAGAAAAAAAAGTCAATATGCAAATTAGTTAACCTTATGACTTTGATCGCACATGCTTAACCAGTACAGAAATATTTCTTCTGTTGTGTGAATTTGAATAGAGAATTTGAACAGAGAATTTGAATCTCACTGTTAGTACAAGAAATGGCACAACTTTATAAATACATATACATACATATATATATATATATATATATATATATATATATATATATATATATATATATGTATATGTATATATAAAGACGGACATTGGTTATCCATCTGCTTTTCAAGCTCTTCGCGTTCAACCCAAGCCTAAAATTCATACCAATTATAAATAACTGTACCTTGAGGACGGTTTATAGTCACAAAAACTGTTGTGACCAACATGTTCCCTATCATGCCATTGGTAGGTTTTCAATCTAAACCCTAGACCCTTACTTTAGGACCAATGAGGGAGATAATTCTTTCTTTAAACTCTATGCAAGAAATATAATTTCTTTCTTATTTTTGTGTTTATAAATATTTGATTTCTCATATAACATCTGTAAATGCATTCTACAATTTAATTTGATAGTGAAAAAAGGTAAAAAAAACCTTAACCAAATACACACACAGCACCCCTGTTACTAATATATGTGACTCACTCTGTAGTTTAAGTATCACTTTTTTTATTGTGTCACACTTTTTTAATTTAACAAAAACTTTAAATATTGATAAATGTTATTTATTTAGTGATAATTGTTTGCTTTTTTTTTTCGAATGTAACTTTTTCTAATTAAAAAAGAATAATTTTAATTGTTTCTATTAAATTTTAAAATATTTTATTTTCTCAGTTAAGTTGTATAGCAGCTGTGTCAGGAGCCTCATGTTATATGGTAGCGAATTCTGGGCCCTTACCTACCCATTTCTCGCCCAACTGCTGCACAATGACAGATCCATGATCAGATATATTTGCAATTGAAATCTGACTAAACCCAGCATATTAGGTCAGAGGATTTGCTGAAAGCACTACATATGCCCAGCATGGAAGTTATCTGAAAGACAGAATCGGTTACACTGGTATGGTCATATGGAGCGTTCATTCTCCTGGATAAACCATTGCAGAAGCATGGATGTCTTGAACACTTGGAAGCAAGTGATTAGACAAAAACCATACAGAGTGGAATTTGAAAACAGTTGAACTGTGCGAACTGGAGTGTGAGCTTGTGAAATATAAAAAAAAACACGTCTGACTCCTGAACAAAAGAAAAGTGGTGTTAAATAAATAGCAGGAGAGGAAAATTGGAGAAACCCTGTGTAGACATATACTTCAGCTAGTATCAGTATAAATAAACAAGAAAGTGAAAAAGTATGAATTATAATTCAAGATTAAATACTCCCATATTCTCCTATGTTTATAAATTATATCTTATAAGATTATTGTCAGGATGGAGAGGGAATGGCAGGGTTCTTAATTCATCTTAATTTAATATAGTTTGAATGGTTTTAGATGACAATTCTATGAAAGGCTTTGTGCACCAGTAGGTTTGTTATGTTAAATTTTGAAATAGCATTTTCTTTTGTTTGTCATGCTTAAGTTTGAAATAGGATTTTCTTTGGTCTGTCACAGTCAAGTTCGAAATAGCATTTCTTTGGTCTGTCATGCTTAAGTTTGAAGTAACATTATTTTTAGTCTGTCATGCTTCAGTTTAAAATGCCACTTTCTTTGGTCTGTGATACTTAAGTCCACTGAACTGAAATTAACACTTTAGTGTGACAAACCTACCGGTGGACAATAACATTGTCATACTTCGGTTTTAAATAGCGTTTTCTTCAGTCTGACATGCCTAAGTTTGAAATAAAATTTTCTTCTGTCTGGTATGCTTAAGTTTGAAAAAGCCTTTTCTTCGGTCTGGTATGCTTAAGTTTGAAAAAGAATTTTCTTCGGTCTGGTATGCTTAAGTTTGAAAGAGCATTTTCTTCAGTCCAGCATGTTTAAGTTTGAAAAAGCATTTTCTTCAGTCCAGCATGCTTAAGTTTGAAAAAGCATTTTCTTCAGTCCAGTATGTTTAAGTTTGAAAAAGCATTTTCTTCAGTCCAGCATGCTTAAGTTTGAAAAAGCATTTTCTTTAGTCCAGCATGTTTAAGTTTGAAAAAGAATTTTCTTCAGTCCAGCATGTTTAAGTTTGAAAAAGCATTTTCTTTAGTCCAGCATGTTTAAGTTTGAAAAAGCATTTTCTTCAGTCCAGCATGTTTGAGTTTGAAAAAGCATTTTCTTCAGTCCAGCATGCTTAAGTTTGAAAAAGCATTTTCTTCAGTCCGGCATGTTTAAGTTTGAAAAAGCATTTTCTTCAGTCCAGCATGTTTAAGTTTGAAAAAGCATTTTTTTCAGTCCAGCATGTTTAAGTTTGAAAAAGCATTTTCTTCAGTCCAGCATGCTTAAGTTTGAAAAAGAATTTTCTTCAGTCCAGCATGTTTAAGTTTGAAAAAGCATTTTCTTCAGTCCAGCATGTTTAAGTTTGAAAAAGCATTTTCTTCAGTCCAGCATGCTTAAGTTTGAAAAAGCATTTTCTTCAGTCCGGCATGTTTAAGTTTGAAAAAGCATTTTCTTCAGTCCAGCATGTTTAAGTTTGAAAAAGCATTTTTTTCAGTCCAGCATGTTTAAGTTTGAAAAAGCATTTTCTTCAGTCCAGCATGCTTAAGTTTGAAAAAGCATTTTCTTCAGTCCAGCATGTTTAAGTTTTAAAAAGCATTTTCTTCAGTCCAGCATGTTTAAGTTTGAAAAAGAATTTTCTTCGGTCTGGTATGCTTAAGTTTGAAAAAGCATTTTCTTCAGTCCAGCATGCTTAAGTTTGAAAAAGCATTTTCTTCAGTCCAGCATGCTTAAGTTTGAAAAAGCATTTTCTTCAGTCCAGCATGCTTAAGTTTGAAAAAGCATTTTCTTCAGTCCAGCATGTTTAAATTTGAAAAAGCATTTTCTTCAGTCCAGCATGTTTAAGTTTGAAAAAGCATTTTCTTCAGTCCAGCATGTTTAAGTTTGAAAAAGCATTTTCATTGCTAAATGGATCTTAAGAATATACGTGCTTGTTTAATTTGGTAAATTTATAGCGGATAAAATTTCAATTTAGAATGATATGGAGATTCCATATGTTTATAAAACAGACAAAATAAAAAAAAAAACGCACATTTTTCTATTCTCCAAATGTAAGCATTTTACCACCAAAAATAAAACAATGCTCTATTATCAAAGAAATAAAATGAAGTGTTTGCCTGTTTGTCTAATATACATTGAAAAACTAATGTTATCACTTTATGCTATTGCATTTTTGAATTAAATAATGGGCACATGTTCGTCTTTCACAACTTTTTAATGACCAGTTTTTTTTTCTTTTTTCGGTGTACACTTACCTATCAGGCTGCTAGAGAATTCCGGGGTTTTTGGAAAAAAAATTCAAATATTTTACATTTTAGGAACAGGGATCAGTTTCCAATGTTAATTCAACGTAGACTGATCCCCCACTTTTTGACCATCTCAATTTTTGTAAAAGTCTTTTTCGGTGTACAATTACCTATCATGTCAGTAGAGAATTTCGGAGTTTTTGGAAAGAAATTTCAGAAAATTTAGATTTTAAGACGGGGGATCAGTTTTCAATGTAAATTCAACGTAGACTGATCCCCCTCTTTTTGACCATCTCAAATCTTTAAAATTCTTCTTCTGCTTACAATAACCTATCATGTCGCGAGAGAATTCCGGAGTTTTGGGGAAAAAATTAACAAAATTTACATTTTAAGACGGGGAATCAGTCTTCTTCGTCTTTTCCCACAGTCCGTTTTTCACTACTTTTTAGGTCTTAAAATCTCAATTTTTAAAAATTTCTTTCCAAAAACCCAGAAATTCTCTCGCGACATGATAGGTAATTGTAAGCAGAAGAATAATTTTTAAAATTTGAGATGGTCAAAAAGAGGGGGATCAGTCTACGTTGAATTTACATTGAAAACTGATCCCCCGTCTTAAAATCTAAATTTTCTGAAATTTCTTTCCAAATCTCCGGAATTCTCTACTGACATGATAGGTAATTGTACACCGAAAAAGACTTTTACAAAAATTGAGATGGTCAAAAAGTGGGGGATCAGTCTATGTTGAATTAACATTGGAAACTGATCCCCGCTCCTAAAATGTAAAATATTTAAAAAAAATTTCCAAAAACCCCGGAATTCTCTAGCAGCCTGATAGGTAAGTGTACACCGAAAAAAGAAAAAAAAAACTGGTCATTAAAAAGTTGTGAAAAACGGACTGTGAGAAAAGACGAACATGTGCCAAATAATGTTATCACTTTATGCTATTGCATTTTTGAATTAAATAATGTTATCACTTTATGCTATTGCATTTTTGAATTAAATAATGTTATCACTTTATGCTATTGCATTTTTAAATTAAATAATGTTATCACTTAATGCTATTGCATTTTTGAATTAAATAAATATTGTTATCACTTTATGCTATTGCATTTTTGAATTAAATAATGTTATAACTTTATGCTATTGCATTTTTGAATTAAATAATGTTATCACTTTATGCTATTGCATTTTTGAATTAAATAATGTTATCACTTAATGCTATTGCATTTTTGAATTAAATAATGTTATCACTTTATGCTATTGCCTTTTTGAATAAAATAATGTTATAACTTTATGCTATTGCATTTTTGAATTAAATATTGTTATCACTTTATGCTATTGCATTTTTGAATTAAATAATATTATCATTTCATGCCATTACATTTTTGAATTAAATAATGTTATCACTTTATGCTATTGCCTTTTTGAATTAAATAATTTTATAACATTATGCTATTGTCTTTTTGAATTAAATATTGTTATCACTTTATGCTATTGCATTTTTGAATTAAATAAATATTGTTATCACTTTATGCCATTGGATTTTTGAATTAAATAATGTTATCACTTTATGCTATTGCCTTTATGAATTAAATAAATATTGTTATCACTTTATGCTATTGCCTTTTTGAATTAAATAAATATTGTTATCACTTTATGCCATTGCATTTTTGAATTAAATAATGTTATCACTTTATGCTATTGCCTTTATGAATTAAATAAATATTGTTATCACTTTATGCTATTGCCTTTTTGAATTAAATAAATATTGTTATCACTTTATGCTATTGCCTTTTTGAATTAAATAATGTTATAACTTTATGCTATTGAATTTTTGAATTAAATAAATATTGTTATCACTTTATGCTATTGCATTTTTGAATTAAATAAATATTGTTATCACTTTATACTATTGACTTTTTGAATTAAATAAATAATATTATCACTTTATGCTATTGCATTTTTGAATTAAATAATGTTATCACTTTATGCTATTGCATTTTTGAATTAAATAATGTTATCACTTAATGCTATTGCATTTTTGAATTAAATAATGTTATCACTTTATGCCATTGCATTTTTGAATTAAATAATGTTATTATTTTATGCTATTGCCTTTATGAATTAAATAAATATTGTTATCACTTTATGCTATTGCCTTTTTGAATTTAATAAATAATGTTATCACTTTATGCTATTGCATTTTTGAATTAAATAATGTTATCACTTAATGCTATTGCATTTTTGAATTAAATAATGTTATCACTTTATGCCATTGCATTTTTGAATTAAATAATGTTATCACTTTATGCTATTGCCTTTTTGAATTAAATAATGTTATCACTTTATGCTATTGCATTTTTGAATTAAATAATGTTATCACTTTATGCTATTGCATTTTTGAATTAAATAATGTTATAACTTTATGCTATTGCCTTTTTGAATTAAATAAATATTGTTATCACTTTATGCTATTGCCTTTTTGAATTAAACAAATATTGTTATCACTTTATGCTATTGCCTTTTTGAATTTAATAAATAATGTTATCACTTTATGCTATTGCATTTTTGAATTAAATAATGTTATCACTTAATGCTATTGCATTTTTGAATTAAATAATGTTATCACTTTATGCTATTGCATTTTTGAATTAAATAAATATTGTTATCACTTTATGCTATTGCATTTTTGAATTAAATAATGTTGTTATCACTTTATGCTATTGCATTTTTGAATTAAATAAATATTGTTATCACTTTATACTATTGACTTTTTGAATTAAATAAATAATATTATCACTTTATGCCATTGCATTTTTGAATTAAATAATTTTATCACTTAATGCTATTGCATTTTTGAATTAAATAATGTTATCACTTAATGCTATTGCATTTTTGAATTAAATAATGTTATCACTTTATGCTATTGCATTTTTGAATTAAATAATGTTATCACTTAATGCTATTGCCTTTTTGAATTAAATAAATATTGTTATCACTTTATGCTATTGCATTTTTGAATTAAATAATGTTATCACTTTATGCTATTGCATTTTTGAATTAAATAATGTTATCACTTTATGCTATTGCATTTTTGAATTAAATAATGTTATAACTTTATGCTATTGCATCTTTGAATTAAATAAATATTCTTATCACTTTATGCTATTGCATTTTTGAATTAAATAAATATTGTTTTCACTTTATGCTATTGCCTTTTTGAATTAAATAATGTTATCACTTTATGCTATTGCATTTTTGAATTAAATAAATATTGTTATCACTTTATGCCATTGCATTTTTGAATTAAATAATGTTATCACTTAATGCTATTGCATTTTTGAATTAAATGATGTTATCACTTTATACTATTGCATTTTTGAATTAAATAATGTTATCACTTAATGCTATTGCATTTTTGAATTAAATAAATATTGTTATCACTTTATGCCATTGCATTTTTGAATTAAATAATGTTATCATTTTATGCTATTGCCTTTTTGAATTAAATAATGTTATCACTTCATGCCATTGCATTTTTGAATTAAATAATGTTATCACTTTATGCTATTGCATTTTTGAATTAAATAATGTTATCATTTTATGCTATTGCCTTTTTGAATTAAATAAATATTGTTATCACTTTATGCTATTGTATTTTTGAATTAAATAAATATTATCACTTTATGCTATTGCCTTTTTGAATTAAATAAATATTGTTATCACTTTATGCTATTGCCTTTTTGAATTAAATAAATAATGTTATCACTTTATGCTATTGCATTTTTGAATTTAATAATGTTATCACTTTATGCTGTTGCATTTTTGAATTAAATGATGTTATCACTTTATCCTATTGCCATTTTAATTAAATAATGTTATCACTTCATGCTATTGCCTTTTTGAATTAAATATTGTTATCACTTTATGCTATTGCATTTTTGAATTAAATAAATATTGTTATCACTTTATGCTATTGCATTTTTGAATTAAATAATGTTATAACTTTATGCTATTGCATTTTTGAATTAAATAATGTTATCACTTTATGCTATTGCATTTTTGAATTAAATAATGTTATCACTTAATGCTATTGCATTTTTGAATTAAATAATGTTATCACTTTATGCTATTGCCTTTTTGAATAAAATAATGTTATAACTTTATGCTATTGCCTTTTTGAATTAAATAAATAATGTTATCACTTTATGCTATTGCATTTTTGAATTTAATAATGTTATCAGTTTATGCTGTTGCATTTTTGAATTAAATGATGTTATCACTTTATCCTATTGCCATTTTAATTAAATAATGTTATCACTTTATGCTATTGCATTGGATACAATCTATTTTGAAAGGAATTGGATCGAAATAAATTTTTGTTGCTAAGAACGAACAATGATCAACAAAAAACAAACAAACAAATCAGAATCAAATATGTCTTTTGCAGAAAGAATAATATTACAAAGATGCAAGAAAGAAACTTGCTCTAGATAGATGTAGCATTGGTGCAATGACTGAGTAAAAATGAAAGTTAAAAGGTAACTACATGTATAAATATATTTATAAAAAATGGTTGTTTATTTATTCACTACAGGAAAGAAAACAGTTGAAGTAAAACCATTTTTAAATAAATACATTTTTAATAAGAATTGATAAAAATTTCAGTAATGTAGAAATTTATGTATATAGTGGATAAGAAATGTATGTTGAAGGAATAAACAAACACAGCTCAACAAATAAGAAATCTTATTTACATGAGAAAAACTTCTTGATCGGAATCGCACTATTCAAATAAATATCACCTCTTATGCTGAACTCACCATTTTCTGACTTATTTACTCTGCGCTATACAAGAAATAATTAATTTTTTGTGACTCACTTTTGTCGTGATGTTGTCTCTGTGATGTGCTAGATCAGGGATTCCCAACCGGGGTTCCACATGAACCTCTGGAAGTCCACAAAAGATTTAAGAAGGAACATGGAAAAAAACTGTACTTTAGGGGTTCATGGTAAGTACTACGCGAATGTTATCATAGTCTACTCAAATCAAATGTCTTTCTATGGTAATTAGTAAGGGATCTATACAGAAATATGTATAACAATTATATTGTAAATCAAGGGAGGCGCGAGAGCGCTCTATCCCTTAATAAACTTCAAAAACGGCCTATGATAGAAATCTCATTTCTTTGATCAATCATAACTCAGAAACCAATAAACCAAATTAGTTAAAACTTTGCACAACATTTTTATTTGATAGGTTCTATAAGTGTGTAGAATTTCAGCATCATTAGTCAAGGCAACCCAGAGATCCAGAAAGGTCAGGCACGATTTTGTGTTATCCGCGCGTGCGCGTATGCGAGCACAACAGGGCTATGTATTTTACTGGTAGGAATTTTTCTTCAGCGCACCTCACACACTTCATCCACTCATGCATAGAGATTTATACTGTAGTGATGTGATAATGAAATGGTTTGGTTGATATGTAGTCATACCCTTAATTAATGACAATAAAGTGTACAAATTTGGGAATTTCCTTGCTTTTGTACATTTAGTGTATATGAATTTTCATCTTAACCCTATTAAGGACATATGATTTCAGTATACTGGCATTTATCATGGAATATATAATAGCAGTATAAGAAAAAATTTGTAAATATAGATAAATGCTGCTTTCTTTTGTTAGTATGTATTGTAGAGCCAGACTGGCAGTCGTACGTTCACAGCATATGTGGCACTCAATCCTCACTATTTCTCAGCTCATGTAGGCAAATATTTCTAATCAGTTTTCATGCTTTAAAAGTGAACCACTGAAAATCAATTATTTCTAGTATTGTGCAAAAGAATAAATAAGCCAAGTGATAATGAATCCAGCACAAGAGGTAATCATCCACAAAAGACAATGATAAATTTAATGAATTCTTGAATTCATATTCAGACCCAAGTTGTCTTGGGAGGACATGATACCAACGTGATAGGAGAGCCTTGGGTATGGATTCCGTCGGGCTTCACCAAAGACAAGAATGGAGGGGAAGACTTAGATCGAGACTGGACAATCAGGCCCCGTCATAGGATTAATTGTGGCCTGTTCAACAAGTAAACCGGTTGTTGTTGTTGTTGTTGATGATGATATCTTGAAATGGATCCACACCTCGGCCTAAATTCACAGGCAACATAAATTGGAACAACTACATAGAAAAAATTGCCAAGGCTGCTACTAAGAAGGCGGGCTCACTCTACCGCGCTAGAAAACTACTCACACCTGCCAGTATCCTATATCTCTACAAAGCCACTATTCGCCCATACATGGAATAACAAAAAGAGTTTCCAATCTAATAGGTTCCGCACTGTCAACCATACTCAAACCCCTGTCACATCGCCACAATGTTGCATCCCTGTGCTTGTTTTACAAGTACTTTAATAGAATGTGCTCTGATGAACTCGTTGCACTTGTGTCCTATCGACATAAATACCTCAAACTATCAGCAAAATCTCGCTCCTTCACTGTAGAGGTCCCTAGACAGGAAAGCTTTCTACTCTAATAGTTTCTTCCCTTGGATTGCTAGACTTTGGAATTCTCTCCCTGTTTCCTACTTCCCTGACTGTACTAACATGCAGAAATTTAAATGTAATGCGAACATACATCTCGCTGCTCAACTCCCTACTTAGAGTATCCCTGTAGGCATGGTCCCTTATAGTAGCCCCTTACATCCTAGTGGCAATGTGCCTTGTTTGGGGTAAATAAGAATAAAAAAAATAAAACACCCAAAATTAAATATCTGTTGTAATAGACATTTCAGTCTGATTTCACAATCCAGTAGAAGTCCTAGTCTTAAGTATCAGTTTCTCATCTCACCTTATTAATTGAGCACAGATTTGTGATGGAGCCGGACAAACTACCAGGCATGGACCTCCCTCGCCAGCAGTGAACAATGCTCAACCGCTTCAGAACTGGTACCGGCCATTTCACTACAGCGATGAAATGATAGGCACTTAGGGACTCGGCAGTCTGCGACTGTGGTCACCCGGAACAGACAGCAATCGACCACATCATCGAGTCATGTCTAACACACCGACCACCCAACGGCAAAGCCAGCATCACTGCTCTAGACGCTGAAACGCTAGCATGGCTTTCCTCAACCGAGCTGGTGATCTGACAAAAGGATGCAATCTATTTGCTGTATGAACTGAGATTCCTTTCTTTGATCCAAAAACGAAAGTAATGGCCGATGATCCGTCTGTAATATAAATTTATGGCCATGGATGAATTTGTGAAATTTTTTAATCCCGAAAATAATGGATAAACTTTCCTTCTCGATCTGGCTATAGTTTTTCTCAGCTGAGATCAAACCTCTGCTCGCATGAGCAATCGTTTTTGTGCCCCCTAAATTGTCTTTATAGAGTAGTACAGCTCTGATGCCATAATTACTCGCATCAGTAGCTAAAATTAATTCTAATTTCGGATCATAATGTGTTAAAAAAGGTTCTGATGTAAGCACATCCTTAATCTTTTGAAAAGCCATTTTTTATTTTTTTTTAACAATTTGTTTAACGGGGAACGTAAATGATGCATATTATTTATATATATCTGATAATAATTAGAAAGACCTAGAAATGCTTGCAATTCAGCAACATTTGTCGGGGCAAGTATATTTTTAATTGCACTAGACTTTTGTGGATCGGGTCTTTTGCCTTTTGTGTCAATAATTTGTCCTAAATATTTAATTTTGGACATCAAAAAATTCGCATTTATCCTCGCTGAGCTTAAACCCATATTCAGCAATTTTTTTTTAAACCTCATTCACATGTTCAATCTTGATCAATATATCATCTAATAGCATAATCCAAACCCACTAACATGTTATCCATTATTTTTTAGAAGAAACTTGGTGCTACTTTCACTCCGAAAGGTAGACGATTAAAAGTATACAACCCTTTATGCGTATTGATAGTGAGCAATTTCGTACACTCTTCCTCGACTTCTACTTGCAGATATGCATCTGAGAGATCTAATTTTGAGAAAATTTTTCCGCCATTTAAACAGGCAAAACTGTCTTCTGTGCTAGGCAATGAATATTCATGCATTTTCAAGCACATATTCAAGCATGTTGAGAATCCGCGCACATACGAATATTTTTACTTTTTATGTAAACCGTGGGCGGCGCCCACTCTGAATATTGTACTTTTCTAAGTGCCCCCATTTGTTCTAGGTGATCGAGCTCCTGGTCTATCGATTCCACGCTTTGGTTTATATATTGGGGTTGCATTTTCCCTAACCTTCCAAAAACATAACAAATTTTGTTTTTAAAGGGACACCTGCCTTTGATATGAAATCCTAAACACGAATGACATGTGTCTGGTTTCCGCTTCTGTGTGTTTTCCCATGTTTTTGGTGTCCACCTTTGTGTGCTTTCTGCGTAGAGACGAATAGGTTTCAAATGTTTATTTTTTGAACCGTCTCTTCTGGCATATCGGATCTGAACCACATCTTTTTCTTTAATCTTCGCCGAATGCTTATGATTTACATTCGTCAACAATCGCTTGCAACGTTAAATTAGGGTCCTCCTCCAACTTCGTCAAGATTATCGCCCTTATCTCGGAATCTTTGCTTGCGGTTAAACCCTGCACAAAAATTAGACATCAGAATCTGTCTGCAGTCAGTTCTTCCAATTTAAACTGCTGACATTCTCTATTTACGATTCCGGCATTGCTAAAAAAATCCTCGTCGTCTCTTTTTGTTAGGGTTAAACATTTCCAACGTAGGTTGAAAAGGGACGACTTTTCGCCAAAAACATTTGTCAGGATTTGTACAGTTTCATCAAATGAAATTTCGCCCCATCACCCTTGGTAGAATACAGTCACAGCACCTATCACAGCACGCTGGGTTCAATTTTTGAAGAAGTTGGCAAACCTTTTTTCTTGTGACCATTCTTAACATTTTTCCTTGAAAATGTCGGGAAACCTCTGAAAGTAGGCAGAAAAAATAGAACCATTATACGTGAATTCTCCAATCGAATTCGCAACCGTATCTGGTGAAAAGAATCCAGCTTGTTTTGGTTCTTGTGTTCGCTGGACAATAAATTCCAACATTTTTTTAAACCTTTCATCATTTCTTTGCTGGTGTTCCACTTGTATTTTTAAAAGTTGAACCATCGTTTGCTGCAATTCCTCCATTTTAAAATAAATATTTTGTTTTTTCCACAGACAACAGTTGTTTAAAATATGCTGTAGCCTTTTATAAAAGGAAAAAAATAATACGTACAGTCCAAATAAAAAGAAAACAAAAATGTCTTTTTTTCTTAAATCCTTTCAAAAAAGACACTGTCAAATTGTAAAAACAATTTGGTTGGCAATTTCCTTTAGAAGAAAGAGAAGCTTTTCCTTGTGTCTTTTTAATGTTACCATCGAGGGTTTTAAATCCACTGTTCAAAGGAAAAAAAAATCCCTGTTTTTTAAAAACATTTTTTTTAACGTGAGTCCTGATTGAAGATTGTCAATTTGTTATGTGTTAAAACTGGATTTTAAATCCTAATCTCTCGTCACCAATTTGTTATATCGTAAGAATAACAATAAGTAAATAAGAAACCCAAGACAGGAATTGAAAGTAATAGAAATTGTATTAAAAATACTTAATTACAATAAGTTGGTCGCCATTACTGTTCTAGGCACACGTGCTAAGCGGTTCTCTAAGCGGTTCTCCTTTTTAAGGGAAAAGGTATCGACTTCATAGTGACCTGACGAATCCATCCTGTCACTATGGGAGAATGCGGATCAGTCAACAACAGTTTGGTTTGGTAGTTTTTTTTTTATGGCATATCAACCCCTTTCGGGTTATTTAATACCAAATCTGGTAATTTTGGTAAAAGTTATTTCGCTTCAAGTTCTTTATATCTTCAAATATTTATTTATGGAGTTTGATTTTCTTGTTTTATAGAGGAAAATTGTTGTTTTTGTTTTTACAAAGGGTAAGGAAAAAAAACAATAACATCAATGTTTGGTCAGGAAGCCAGTATTTTCAGACAGCCTGATCTGGTAGCACCAGGGCCATATTTATAGAGAGGAAGGTAACCTGGATGTGGAGTTGAACAGCAAGACGTTTGTTTACATTACATATAATGTTCCGCATTTTTGTAAAGTTGGGGAAACAGAGAGAAGGAAGGAAATTCCAAAGGCAAGCAGTCCGAGGAAAGAAGCTATCAGAGTAGAAAATCTTCTGACATCTCAGGACCTCTACAGTGAAGGGGTGAGATTTTGCTGTCAGTTGAGTAGGTGGTGATATTTTCTTTGAGGGGGTACAAGTGCAGTAAGTTCATTGGAGAATAGTGTAGAAATACTTGTAAAACAAGCACAGGGATGCAACACCGCAGTGATGCGACAGAGTTGGAGTTTCCTAGACAGTGTGAGACCTAATTCAAATAAATCAAATTCTATTATTATTTCGTATTTACTAACATTTTGTAGCAAATAAAAATGGATCAGCGTGTAAATATTTTTATTTTTTTAATATTTTTTAATTAAATCTTTCTTTTTAAATTCAAAGAAAAACATTTATTCAATAAATAACAAGAAATAATAGTTAATTAATAGATTGTTCTTTTACAAAACCAATATGTAAAAATCAGTAAGTTTCATCAGATATTCTTCTGGCTTGGCAGGCTGAGAACAGACTCAAGATATTTCCACGAATAGCGGTGATTGAGAGGCGCTCGTAAAGCCAAGTCACTTCACGATGGTTCCCAGTGTGGCACGTCATTAACAAGCCAAGACTGTTGAGGAAGTCCTGCGTAGCGGAGCCTATTGATCCACTCATCTCCCTGGTGATCGGTTGGAACACAAATTTTACGACCTGCCTCCCAGATTGTGAATATCGGCAAGCCTTACTACTCGACCTATTCTTGACAACACTGGCCGAGGCTTGTGTGACAGATATCCATAGCTCAGTCAGGAACGCTTATCATCTTGTGATAATGGTTGAAGCTTCAACCTCAAACCAAAATGCTATTACTTAAAACAACGAGATATTATAAACGGGCTGATTGAGAATCCCTCAGAGATCCCCATGGAGTGAAACATTTTCTCTCCCTGCTGAACAGTGGGCAAATGAGATAACAGGTCAAAGCAGGCATAAAATTGGTTATACCTCCGCGGAATTTCTACAGTAAACCCCACTTTCCCCAATGGTTCATTTCGACCTGTGCAACTGCTATTGCACATAGACAGCAAGCATTCCGCTGATTAAACGTCATAAGTCAGCTTCAAATAGACAAAAAATTCATAGGATGTGGGTATACTGAGATGACCAGAAATTAGGAACTTGCGCTATCTGGAAAATCTATAATAGTGTGGTGAACAATGTGCAATCAATAATTCCTCCACTATCCAACCACCATAATGTCACTTGCATGGCTACAGACAAGGCTGAGCTTCTTGCACCTTGGACTCCACAAACCAGTCCCTCCCAAATTTCCCATTACGGACAGAAACCAGATTTGATGATCTGATCATCATCCTTCCCATGTCCTGGATATCGTAAAAATAACCTTGGCACGTCCAAAGCATGTGGAATCTTATCCCTGCTATAGTAATAAAAAAAAGCTCTGCTGAGCAGCTCTCCGTCCTCTCCAAATTCTACAACAAATGCCTTGCTGAATTTTGCTTCCTTCATAGCTGGAAAATTTCCTCTGTGGTACTAGTTTTCAAAATCTCTGGTGAAAGCAAAATTATCGTCCCATAAATCTCCTCCTGCTCTTTGCTAAAATCTTTGAATCATTTATCAATCTAGCGATAGTCCGCCACTTAAAAAATACTAAACTTCTATCTTACCAACAGTATGGATTTAGGCAAGCACATTCTACTGTGGATATCATAAGGGTCACCTTTGAATGTATATATCATACACAGACAGGTGAAGCTAGGACAGTAGCACTTGATATATCCAAAACCTTTGACAAGGTCTGGCATGAAGGTCTTCTAAAGAAAATTAATTTGTAAGTTATTACTGGACGAGTATTTAATATAATCAGATCCTTCTTATCTTAAAGAAAGGTCCATGTCGTCCTAGATATCCGGACATCGAAAAAACATTACATTACTGCAGGTGTGCCCCAGAGGTTGATCTTTGGACTTTTATTATTTCTGATTTTACTAAACGACCTTTCTTTTCTTTTAACAATTATAAGAAATCTTACCAAACACTGATTGCCATGGATAATAGCACCCTTTCTGAAAGTCCAACATTCAAACACCTCAGCCTAACATTCACAGGTAACATTGGAATAAATACATAGATACTGTCAAGTCTGTTTCAAAGAACGTGAACTCCCTCTACCGGGCTAGAAAACTTTTTACACCTGCCAGTATCTTATATCTCTAGATAGCCACCATTCACTCATGTACGGAGTATTGTTGTCACATCTGGGCTGGTGCACCAACCACTAGTCTTGGACAAAGTCAAAATCAATCTCTAACCTAATAAGCCCCACACTGTCTACTAAGCTCTATCCTTTATCCTATCGCTGCAATATTGTATCCCTATGCTTATTTTACAACAGAATGTTCTTTGACGAACTTCCTGCACTTGTCCTCACTAAACATAAATACCCTAGACAAACACGAAAAGCAGCAAAATTACACCCCTTCACTGCAGACGTTTTCACATGCCGGAATAATAGCTTCTTTCCTCGAACCGCTTGCCTTTTGAATTCCCTCCCTGTTCCAACATACAAAAATTTATTTAAATTTTGTTTGGAGTGAATTGAAGTAAAAACCAAACAAAAAAAAATCAATGCAACTATTGGAAATGCCTATGTGCTGCTTTTAGTTATTTGGTTTATTTTTTGACATATCTACCTTAGCAGATCATTTTCAAAATATACAGCATAATTATGTTGACACACTGGTTATTGTTAGATCACCGAAGTTAAGCAATGTTAATCCTGGTTCATACCAGATGGGTGACCATTTGGGAATACCAGGCACTATATATGAGAGGACGCCTCTCTGCAAAAACTAACGCCATCATCTCCCCTGACCAAGATATACATGTGACTGGGGACCGCTTGTGAATTTGATACTCCCTAGAAATCTCTTCCTTTAGAGGAAGCTGGCTCAACCGGCTTAGGTTGAATGCTGCACCAGATGCCATCATTGTCATCATCATATTTGGTTTAACGTCTGTTTTACATGCTGGCATGCGTTGGATAGCCTTTAGAAAATTAACATCCTAACTAACCTGGGGTTAGATCTTTATTTATCTCTCTCTCTCTCTCTCAAGACCATTCTTATCACTTTATTATGAGAGGCAGGTAAATGTAAAAATAGAATAATAGTTAAAAAGATGCCAATTTTGAAAAAAAAATATGCTCAAGAGAGAGCGCAGTGACCCCCCCCCCCATTATAATATTACTATTACTACTAATAAATGCGATTTTCTATCTAATACAAGGTGGACGAGTTCATTCCTGGAGACACACCTAAGTATTGACCTCGTTCAACGTTGCTTAATTTATGTGATCAGACAATAACCAGTATTTCAACATGATATGGTCATATCACAATAACTATAAGAATAATATTTGACAAGTATAACAGCGATAAATTACGGCAAATACACTGGCCGGTATACTTGTCATATTTTTATGTCTTTTCTGTTCATTGCAATTTTCCAGGAAAATAATAAAAGGACCCTTCCCTTTTCTCTACACCCCGTACGGCTTGTATACCCAAGCTGTAAAATGTATCGATTGAGATTGCTGTAAATAACAGCAGAAACATAAATAACAACTTCAGTTGTCCAAACAAACACTTGCAATCTTGGTTTACTGTTTGGATTAAGTTAGAATAACAAGATAACCATTTTCTGACTCTATTCTGAAGAAATCTAAATAGCTGAGCCGAGCTCCTCATACAAATCAGGATGCGTGAGGGAAAATCGCTGAGATTGCTATTTCTTTTTTTTACTTTTTATATTTCAGATTGGCAAGCCTGATTTTGTTACCTATGTTGGAAACATTAATATTCCTTTTTAAAAATTTTTTATCCAACTCGGACAAGGTAATATTGTCACTTAAGCGTGGGAGGGGCCAGATTTATAGGGTGCAACTTGGGTGGGAATTTGGGCAGCAAGATGTTTGTTTACATTACATTTAAATTTCTGCATGTTGGTACGGTTGGGGAAACGGAGCAGGAAGGGAATTCCAAAGGCAAGCGATTCGAGAAAAGAAGCAATCAAATAGAAAATCATCTGGCATCTCGGAACATCTACAATGAAGCTAATCAGATCTGTCGCGGGTATTTTCGTTTATGAGGTACAAGTCTAGTAAGTTCATAAGAACACATTCTGTGAAAGTACACAGGGATGCAACACTGTGGCGATGATACAGGGGCTGGAGCTTGGCAGACAGTGTGGGACCTATTAGGTTAGAAATTCCTTTTAGAACCCTGTCCAAGAGGGAGAGGCTAGTGGTTGATGCATTAACTCACGTGTGGCAACAGTAATCCATGCAAAAGCGAATATTAGCTTTATAGAGATATAGGATACTGACAGATGTGAGACGTTTTCTAGTCCGGTAGAGGGAACTTATCTTCTTTGCAGCAGCCTTGCAAATATCTTCTATGTACTTATTCCATTTCATGTTGTCTGATAACAGCTGATTCACCTTGTAAAACATTCACAGCAAAAACTCGTCTAGTTTAAACCAGTATAAACAAGCTGCGCGTATGTGGTCCCCCTGTGTATGTGACTTGATGTAGCGAGTGTAAAATGCAATAAATTTGGGCAATTTGGGCATTTTTGACCCCCCCTTTGACCCTCTGGGACGCGAACCAGAATTTTTCTGAGGTCAAGGATGCTCATTTTATATCCAGAACAATTGCCTCTACATTTTGGCCAAGTTTCAGAAAAATTGAATGGATGGATCAAACGTTATGGGAGAAAAGAGTCATTTTTTGCCATTTTGGGGGCTTTTGACCCCCTGGGGGCGCGAACCAGATTTTTTCCAAGGCCAGCAATACTTATTTTCTATTAGGAACAGTTGCCTCCACATTTTGGCCAAGTTTCATAGAAATTGAATTGATGGATGAAAAGTTATGGGGCAAAAAATGTCATTTTTTGCCATTTCGGGGCCTTTTGACACCCTGGGGGACTAACCAGTTTTTTTCTTCAAAAATCGGAGAATGTCACTTTCTAACCTGACCAAAGTTACAACTCCATGCAAAATTTCAGAGAAATTCAATGGATGGTTGCGGAGAAAAATCCGGATGGACGGACGGACATGCCTCAAAACATAAGTCCCCCGATTTTATAAATCGGGGGACCAATAATTTTCCTTTCTTCTTCTATGTATCTGGAGCTAAACTGAACTGAACTTCCTTGAGAAGAGTTTCTTCCCAAGAACTACCTGCCCGTGGAATGCAATACCATAGGGCTGCTTCCCAGCTGACTACAACAGGGTCGTTTTCAAGTCTAATGTTAACAAAATCTTGTTGAACCGTCCTCTTAAATAATCAAATTCTTTCCAGTTTCAACCTTTGTCTCTAATCCTCAATGTGTTTGTCTCACCTGACCAACTCATTGACCCGTATCCTCGAGTGGACTCAAGAAAGTAACATGAAATTAAATTTGAAATTTAAAAAGTTATTTTGAGTCAAAATCTTTAGTGACTAGGTACTTTTATCATTTAAAGTCACTCAATGCTGCCATATTCCTCCAAATCCATTGGATATTTACACAAAAAAAATGCCTTCTGCTGCTTTCTATATTTTGGTATTAATATTATTAATTTTCTTATGAAATTAAAAAAGTTATGATGAGTCAAAGTCAATGAGGTGCCTTATCCTACATATAGATGACCACGTATATTTTAGTATAACTTTTCCGGATTCACTGGTTAAAAAAGGGATGCTTACAACATTAATAAAAAAAATTCGACATTTGATCTTCTATGTCAGCTTTTAGATAAACAATTATATTTGCTTAAACGAAATATTACATTATTTCTTTCTTAAATTTACTTATATATTATAAGAGTAAGTATAATAATTTGATAAAATGATGTTTTAATGAATTGATAACGGCGGCTGTAGAGGGAGGGAGAGAGGGAGAGAGAGAGAATGAAAGAAAGAGAGAAAGAAAAAGAAACACAGAGAGCAAGAGAGAGAGATGAGAGTTCAAAACACAATGACATTATCTGGGTATTAATATTGAGACACATAGTTGTATTTTCTTTATAAAACACACACAAGTTTATATCGAAAGAAAGAGAGAGAGAGAGGGGGGGGAGAAGCCATGAGAGATAGAGAGAAGGTAAATACTGTACAGATATTGATATTAACACAAGTATTTTTATTTTTTTTATAAAAATATGCAAGTTTATATTAAGAGAGAGAGAGAGAGAGAGAGAGAGAGAGAGAGAGAGAGATAGAGAGAGAGAGGGGGGGGAGAAGCCATGAGAGATAGAGAGAAGGTAAATACTGTACAGATATTGATATTAACACAAGTATTTTTATTTTTTTATAAAAACATGCAAGTTTATATTAAGAGAGAGAGAGAGAGAGAGATAGAGAGAGAGAGAGAGATGAGGGTCCGAGATGTATAAGCTTCCGGCCTAATTTTTAGTAAAAAAGAAAAATTAAAGTAAAAAGCCTCCTGAGCAGCGCCGGTTAGGGACAGACAAACACTATTAATTATGTATGTGATTTAAACTAATTTTTACTTAGAATCTGGTGGGTTTTTTTTTTCTCTGATTTTGATCAATATTTGCCACCCTGAATAACGGACAACTGCAGTGGAGATATCTTTGGTTTAAACTACTTTATGTCAGCGAAAAGAAACTTCCTTGATATGGCACGGATGCATGCAAAAATTAAAGTGTAGGAACACAAATAAACCATAATTTCTGCCTCTAAACTTTAAATCAAACCAGATAATTACTTTCATAACAGACAATGTAAAGGCATCAAAAACAATTTTCGAATTTCCCATGTCTACGAAGAAATCAGTGACAATGCTAGTTATTCTCTTTAATAAAATTACCTGCTCAAATATCGTTTATTAATAAGCATTATTTGTAAGAATTCAAAAATTGGTGCAAGTCCATAACTACCCAAGAAAAAACAAAAATAAAGAAGAAGTTTCATGATGCACGTACCCGTGGCAGAAAGAAAATATCGTACACCAAAAGTCATGAAAATAAATCAAGTAGTTAAAAAAAAAATTTTTTAATTCAAATTTGATGGTTTAATGACGATCGACGATCTCTCACCACGATTGTTTAAAATCTCAAATTCATCACTGGTTAACTCCACTTTAAAATAGCTCTTCAAAAATAGAGTTTAAAATCAGCCTTGTACATAATCGTAATGTCTACGAATTCCAATTAATCGCTTAAAAATAATTTTCTTTATGAAAAAAAAAAACCTACTTGATCAATTTACGTGATTTTTGGTGTACAATATTTTCTTTCTGTCACGGGTGCATACATCATAAAGATTTGTCTTTATTTTTGTTTTTTCTTGGAGGGGGGGGGAGTTATGGACTTGCACCAAAAAATTAAATGATTAATTAGTAAGGGATTAAAAATAATTAATTATAAATAAATATGTAATGAATAAATTTATGTTTCAAAATCCTATTTAAATAAAAAACACGGAAACTCAACATTACATATATCCCATAGATTTTTTAAAGAATAATTTCTAGAATAATACCTATTTCAAGACGGTAAAATTAATTCCCCAAACATGGCTGGGATGTTATCAAGCTCTCCTGTTCATTGCTGTTTCAACCTCTGGATTGGAAAGTTGTCATGATTTCATAACTCTTGGCTTGTGAGTACACTGACATATCTGCTGGTTTTAGCGCTCTGAACATTACCCCATCTATCTGACAAGGGTGTCTCTCAACTTCTTTCTTTGTTTTGGTTTCTGACTGTTGTCTTTGCTTTGTCATATCCTGCATGATTGAAATGCTCTGTTACTGTTCTTTTTGCTCTGTCTTCAATTTTAATTGCTTCCAATCCAATCTACTTTAGCCGTATTCATGCTTTTTCACATCTTCTTTGTGATGTCTCTATAAGTTAGTGTTTAATGTCTTGTCGAGCTGGGGATGCTCTGGTTCTTCTCAGGACCAGTTGCACAACAACAGATAGTTAGCCTACAATCCACATGAAGTCCTATGCCTCATGTAAACAAAATTTCCTCAAACTGGGATGACCTTTGGGGATATTTTCAGTGAAAGCCACATCATGCCACCCCACATTTTTGAAAAGGGAGTCAGATTCAATTCAAATGACTATATTGAGTTGTTGTTCACTGTTGTCAGGTGCTAGGTGGAGAAGGCCATACGCGTGGCAACTGAACCCAGCTCCACGTCATTCCCCAGGGAAGTGGCTGTGAGAACTTCCACAACTTCATCATTCCCAACATCTGTCCCCTATTGTATAACTGCAATCGCATAGACAATTATGTGTGGGGAGCAGTTAAGAATGACAACAACCGTACTGCCTGCAATACCAAGGACAAGCTGATTGCCGGGATCAAACTGGGGTTCAGCCATCTCTCTAAGGACACTTTGAAAGCTCCAGGTTCACGATCCATCTGGAGACTGTGGTGGAGGCTCAGGGCGGCTTTTTTGAGTGAGCTGTATTTGGCAAAACATCCTCTAAGAGATGCACTTTGAATCTTGAGAATACATCAATTACTAACCAAGATATGACGTTTTTTTCTTTCCTTTCCAAAAAGTGTCACATTTGTCTTAAACACCCTGTATTTTAATGTTCTGAATTTCTTTGAATCCATTCTTTAGAGATCTGTCTCCATCTTTCGCTCCGGGAGATCTAGGTCGGTGTCAGTTATTACTGACATCATGTTCTTTATCATCAATGCTTGCATCTTCTACACTGTTTTATAGTCTATAGACTCCTCATCACTTATTTTCTGTTGCTTTGTAGATTTGCTTTCGAGTTTGTTTTGTCTCTCTTATATTTTAATTTATCCGCATGACCAAGAAGATTGTCTTTTTTTTTTTTTTTAATTATTAATGGTGTATTTTGGACATTTTTCATTATTAAAATCGCCCTTTCCTGTAGAGATTCTTTATTTTTATTGTACCACATTTTTCAACTTTTCACTGTCTCCGTATTAATATGAACAGACTTTCTGATCTCTCAGCATGTGGCATAATAATCTTGGTACAAAACATTCGATCTTATTTTGTTGAGGAGAAAAAATGCTTTCATTCCCATTTTTATAGTCTGTACCATTCTATTTGCAATACCATTCAACTAACAAAGACTTTGGTCACAACATTCTGTGGCATTATCAAATACCATTTTTCTTCACTTTTAGTAAATATTATCCATACCATTTGTCTTAGTGCTTCTATCCGGAAATCACATATTTTTTTGTTTATTTTAACACATTTCAGACATTTGTGAATGTGTTTTTCAACATGTTTCTAATTTAAAATGTTTCAGTGCAGCTGTAATTCCACAAATGCACATCATGCATGTTCCTTATTACGTATTTTCTGTATATTTCAGGTGGTACAACTTCTTCTTTGCGTGTCTCTGAAGCATGTGGTCATAAAACAGTTTCCCACTTTTTCATGCAGTCCTTTGTATTATTGTTGTACTTTGCAAGATCTTTCAAGCTGCACCGGTTGGGTAGTAGGGGGCAGACAAGGCAGTGTTGCATCATATGATCCTCATTCGCAGACATCTGTATCAGTTTTGTAGCCCCATAGCAACTTTTGATCGCGTTATTCGCGTTCTCGGGCGGTTGAGTGCTTTTCACTGGAGGCAAGGTGCCTCTGAACAGGGAGGGAAGGCCTCAGAAGGTGAGATTCCCATCTCAGTAAGAGTGGGACAATTCTCTAGCCTTCTGGTCCACAGCTGTAGTCTTGTCTTTTCCCGAAATGTGGTTAGGGGTTCGACATGGTTGAGAAGCTTCTCCAGGCTTTCAGCTGTTGGACCATTGGTTCATGTCCATGAAGGATATGGCATTCATCACTGGTACAACTGAATCACTATTAAGTATCTCATTATTTTCTACTATTGTTGTATTTCTACTGTGCTGAAAATGTTACATTACTTTCCCTTTCAGGGGAGCTCTAATGTCTCACAAGCTCCAACCAAATAAAATATGTCGACGTTCAAAACATATCTCGTGTCTTCCATGTTCAACTACATAAATCTTCCGTGATTGAGGTAATCATTCCATGATCGTCTCCATGAGTGAATTCTTGCTGTAATTAAAGTTTGGACCAACAACATAGTTTTGTTTTTAAATTCCCGAAACAGTTTTTCATGGTAAACAACTGATGATCCCTTAAATAATGTTAAGACTAGCGTAAATTCTTGAAAGCAAAGTAATATAGTAACTGCAAAAAGTTAATTGACTAACAAAAGAGTGATTTTCCACCGAACGACTTGAGAACAAAATGTTTTTTTAAATTTTTTTATATAGTTTTAATGGTTGAGAAACTTCCGAGACTATATATATATATATATAGTCTCGGAAGTTTCTCAACCATTAAAACTATATATATAAAAAAAAAAAAACATTTTTGGCCGAGGGTTAGCGACGTTGGATTTAAGTTGAAAAATACTTGTAATCCAGGGTTTCGAATCGCATGACCGGTAGTGAATAGTCATATCTCTATGCTGATGAGTCTAGATTAAAAAGGACGAAACGTATACGTACATAGATAATAAACAATAACAAATATATATATATATATATATATATATATATATATATATATGTGCGATTTTATGAAGGCTTACCAAAGCATTCCTTTCAGGACACCAATGATCACTATTAAAGATTTTTTCTTACAAATATTATTTATTCAAATTAAATGTTTTTTCCTACACGTGTTTCACTTGCTTGGCAGATCATCAGGGAAATTAAATGTCTGGAATTATTTCTGCCACCACGAGCTACTTTTCTAAGACATTTTCTAGGCCTTTCTTTTTTTATCTTTGTTCTTTCTTGTTTTTTAATTTTAACTTTTATTTTTATTTTTTTTCCTCTTCTCTTCTTAAGTGACCTCAACTATTGCAACACCACATTGTGTATTGTCGGCAGTTGAAACCCTTATTCCAGACATTTAATTTCCCTGATGATCTGCCAAGCAAGTACCTGCTTGGTAGTGAAACACGTGTAGGAAAAAACATTTAATTTGAATAAATAATATTTGTAAGAAAAAATCTTTAATAGTGATCATAGGTGTCCTGAAAGGAATGCTTTGGTAAGCCTTCATAAAATCGCATATAAATACTCTGTACTCTGTAATCGAGTATCATCGAGCTTGTTTTTATTGGCACAACCCCGGTCTTCACTGAATGATCTATTTTATAAGTGAAAAATCTAAATCTATAATATATATATATATATATATATATATATATATATATATATATATATATATATATATAGAGAGAGAGAGAGAGAGAGAGATAGATATACTGCATAATCACATTGACACACCGGTTTCCATTAGATCACTGAAGTTAAGCAACGTTGAGCCTGGTGAGTACAAGATGGGTGACCATTTGGGAATACCATGCACTCTATGTAGGAGGATGTCGGCACCTCCCTGCAAGATACGCAAAAACCTAACGTTGTCATTTCTCCTAACCGAGATAAACATGCGACTGCTGATTGATTGTGAAGTTGATACTCCCATGAAACTTCCTTGCTTGGAGGAAGTTGGTTTAACCTGCCCAGGGTGAATGCTGTACCAGATAAGGTAGGTACAAGAACACGCCGACACTTGTTTGGTTAGTTTATAAAAAAGGTTTATTAACTTGCGCATGTGTCTGTGAGAGAGAGAGAGAGAGGATTTCACTACATCAGTCGTCATTGTGTGCTGTCCCCATTTGCGGGCAGCCCACAAAACACGTTTTCTCTCGTTCAAGTTTTGCTACCTAAGGGAGATGAAAAGGATGATGACCCTGCCTAAAAAATCACATTGTTTGTGTAACGTTTGTTACCCTTCATCTTTTCATTAACATGACTGCTACTATCTAACAAAAAGAATGATGGCAAACACTGATGTATAAAAATACAACTATATATCTTTATTATTGGTGGCGGTGAATGAAATAGGGTAAGTGAGAAAGGCAGAGCACCCACATGAATTGATGGAGTGGTTTTCTCAAATTCGATTGTCATTTGACTGTTGATTTCAATTTCGAACTAGTTTATATAATAATTTGGAACACACATGCATCCACCTGTAAACGCCCATTCTGGTATTTGCCTTTGCTGTCAATGTAGGCACATCTAGGGCATTCATTTAGTAACTGGAGAATTCCTGTTTGCAGGTAACCTTTTGCGGATTACCTTTGCAGGTGGTTTTGAATCAATCAACAATTATGTTATTTCTGAAGAGTTGTGTTTCCGTGTCACTCAACCGTGTCAATCAGATGCGTTTAGTTTCTTCTGGCCAGATGCGAGTCTGAGTCAAGTACGTTGTATTCCTACAAAGTAACATTTACAATACATCCGACATGATATTCAACACTATTAATTCATGTCGAATTTTCTTTGTAACATTTTTTCATCTTTCTAACATATAAAGTTATCTTGTGAGATTTTAAAAGCTGAACCTGAATAGCATTTAAGCTGACATATCAAACTTTTATTCTGCGCAGCTAATTTTAATTTGTTATTTTTGTACCATGTTATTGGCACTATAATAACGTATTTTGCTAAAAAAAAAATTAGGTAGTCCCGCTCAGATAACTGGCGATATAAAAAACACTTTAAAATATTACCAACTAGCGGAACCCATCGCCCGGCGTTGCATGACGTCGAATATAAAAAAAACGGCCTATTGTTTTTTCTCCCCCTGTCTACCGTGTTGGCGAATGTTTTAAATTAAAAAAAAAAGAAAAAAGTGATAGAGTAGAATGGGATCGAATGCTAAAACTGACCATCATGAAACCTACCTTCTTAACGATTGCGCCACTGTTTCGGGTTACAAATACATGTGAAAATAGGCCAATTAACCTAAGCTTCATTATTGGCATGCGTGTTAAATTAATATTAGGCAAATAATAAAGAACCAGTGTTTTGTGAAAATTAAACTGTGTGTATTAGTTCCCGGTGTCGATGAGTGTAGTCACAGTACAGAATTGTTAGGGAGAAAGTTTTTGCTACTACCTATATGGAGTTGGTTTGTCCGAGAGCCGCAGATAGTGGGCCAAATGTAATATTTAGTGTTAGCTGGGAAAATATCATAACAATTTTACTAAAACACGCTCGAGTGAATAAGTGTAATATAATGGTGAGTTTAGTAGCCTGTGATGCATGTGGTTATTTTCCTATTCTCCGAGAAGGTACAGGGGAAAAGTCGTCTCTACTTTATATATAAGTAAAATAAAAATCAGCAAAGGGAATGACTCATATTTAGATATATTTTTTTTCTGTAATCTATGAAAATTAGAACTGGGCAACACTGGATAGCTCTGCTAGTTGATACTTTCATTTGTTATTGTTGTACCGTGTTATTGGCACTATAATAATGTATTTTGCTAAAAAAAATTAGGTAGTCCCGCTCAGATAACTGGCGATATAAAAAACACTTTAAAATATTACCAAAAAATAAAAATCAGCAAAGGGAATAACTCATATTTAGATTTTTTTTCTTTCTGTAATCTAAGAAAATTAGAACTGGGCAACACTGGATAGCTCTGCTAGTTGATACTATTTTGCTGGATGGAATCGTAGAGATTGATAGATATCCGCCAGGTTGCATTCATAATAGAACGGGGATTAAATTTATTTCAAGATGGTTGCGGGTGTACATGAATGCATCAAACTTGCAGATAGCTGGATTGTCAAGATTGGGTTCTCAGATGAAGACAGATAAAATCCAATAATGAAAATCGTAATAACTCAAGAGACGAACAGAAGAATAATGGTAATCTCTTCGCTGGAATATAAAGAGAAAATAAAATAACGGATGTATATTTATTAAATTATTTTGATCTATTGATAGTAATGTTGATCGGTTTGATCGTGTGGGAGTTATGAAAACAGTAACTTTGACCTTGACTTTGGAACACCTAAAAGAGGAATTATGCTAATAATAATTCTCACAGAAAAGACAAAAAGTACAGTGGAATTACAGGTAGGTTCAGAATTTGTGCGCAAGAAGTGTAAGACAACGGAGACAAACTCAGATGTGAAGAATATTTGAATGGTGTCCGGGCCTTTGGGTCTGGATTTACGCCGGTCTATTGGGGGTTGCCGGTCCTGTGCAGTTCTAGGAGGTCCACCCTCCCAGGCTTTGCCTCCCCTCTTTGTAGAGGAGTAAGTTTATTGCTTACTGTCTGAGGCGCCCCTACCGGGGAATGCCGACGGGGCTGCCCAGGCAATTTTTAAATGGCCAGAGTGCTCACCTCTCGAGCACTGGCTTATCTAATCCCACTTTCCCGACCTTGTGTCACATCTTACCTTGTGGGAGGTAGATAAATAACTTGAATGGTGAGGCTATCGAGGTTGTTCAAAAGTTGTGTTACCTTGGTGATACCAGTGGAGCACAGGTAGGAGCTGGTGCTGGTTTGATTGCAAGAGTTAAGAGTGGATGCAGTAAGTTCAAGGAACTTCTGCCATTACTAACTAGCAGAGCATTACTGTTGTCAACTAAGAGAAGAGTCTACCAGGCGTGTGTGCACAGTGTGATAATGTATGGAAGTCAAACCTGGTCAGTGAGGGTTGAGGATATGTGTTGCATGGAGAGAAATGATATCAAAATAATACGATGGATGTGTAAGCCTTAAGACAGGCTTAGATCTGATGACCTCAGAGGAAGATTAAATCTGGACAGTATAGGAAGGTGTGTGCAGAAGATAAAACTTTGTTGATTTAGTCACATTGAAAGGATGGATGAGAATGATTGGGTTAGTAGATGTAGGCAGAGGAAGGCTAATGAAAACATGAGAGTGATAAGGATGGACTTGAGAGAAATAGGGATAAATAAAGACCCGGGCAAAGATAGGTTAGTTTGGATACCAATTTCTAAAAGCTATACAATACATGCCAGCATTTAAAACAGATGTCAAACTGAATACAATATATGCAGGGCCGATGCAATATTTCATAAACTGTAGTCCTATTGCTTTTTTTATAAGTAAAGAATCGTTAAAGTACTCCAATACATGGCATTAAGCCCCTATTGCATGATCAACTACTGCCGGCATCTACCGAATGAATTAATGCCATTTAACTAAATGGTATTCTAAAAGTGGCGGGCTGTGATTAAAATTCTTGGAGAAATTTCGTGATTTTTTTGTCACACTTGTTTAATTCAGTGAATCATATCAGTGAAAGCGAAGCAGAGTTTGAAGGGTTTCTTCCCAAAGAAATTTGATTGGTAGACGAGATAAAATTTTGCAGTTGAATCAGATGTATAGTGGGATTGTTCACTAACAGAAAGCATGAGAAGCAATACACAAAAACTTGGTAAATGTTAAAGTACTAATCTTATTTAAAACAAGCAGTACTTACTTGGCATCACTCGGGATTCATTACTATTATTTTAGTTTAGTTCAAATTTTCAAATTAAAAAAATATTAATGTGTAAGTCATGAAGAGATAAAATAAGAAAGTGCAAAATATATTTCTTTACATTTTGAGCTTTTTAGGCCATTATTTAAAATTTTCTCCATTATAATAATCTTCCTTGTCGGAATAATTATTTTCAAAAAGAAACTGAAAAAAATGACACATTTTTTTCGTATAAAAACCATGCTGCAAGTACAAAAATGAAAAAATCGCTAGTCAGAACGAAATATCGATTCATTAAATGCACAGCTACTTAAGTTGAACATAGAAAATCTGACAAGATTATTTTATATATTAGAATCGTATGCATGCAATTGTGAGAAGAACAGTTGTGTAGTAGGTGAGAAGAGAAGAACAGTTGTGTAGCAGCTGTGAGAAGAGAAGAACAGTTGTGTAGTAGGTGAGAAGAGAAGAACAGTTGTGTAGCAGTTGTGAGAAGAGAAGAACAGTTGTGTAGTAGGTGAAAAGAGAACAACAGTTGTGTAGTAGGTGAGAAGAGAAGAACAGCTGTGTAGTAGGTGAGAAGAGAAGAACAGTTGTGTAGTAGGTGAGAAGAGAAGAACAGTTGTGTAGTAGGTGAGAAGAGAAGAACAGTTGTGTAGTAGGTGACAAGAGAAGAACAGTTGTGTAGACGCTGTGAGAAGAGAAGAACCGTTGTGTAGCAGCTGTGAGAAGAGAAGAACAGTTGTGTAGCAGCTGTGAGAAGAAAAGAACAGTTGTGTAGCAGCTGTGAGAAGAGAAGAACAGTTGTGTAGTAGGTGAGAAGAGAGGAACAGTTGTGTAGTAGGTGAGAAGAGAAGAACAGTTGTGTAGTAGGTGAGAAGAGAAGAACAGTTGTGTAGTAGGTGAGAAGAGAAGAACAGTTGTGTAGTAGGTGAGAAGAGAAGAACAGCTGTGTAGTAGGTGAGCAGAGAAGAACAGTTGTGTAGTAGGTGAGAAGAGAAGAACAGTTGTGTAGTAGGTGAGAAGAGAAGAACAGTTGTGTAGTAGGTGAGAAGAGAAGAACAGCTGTGTAGTAGGTGAGAAGAGAAGAACAGTTGTGTAGTAGGTGAGAAGGGAAGAACAGTTGTGTAGCAGCTGTGAGAAGAGAAGAACAGTTGTGTAGTAGGTGAAAAGAGAAGAACAGTTGTGTAGTAGGTGAGAAGAGAAGAACAGTTGTGTAGTAGGTGAGAAGAGAAGAACAGTTGTGTAGTAGGTGAGAAGAGAAGAACAGTTGGGTAGTAGGTAAGGGAAGAACAGTTGTGTAGTAGGTGAGAAGAGAAGAACAGCTGTGTAGTAGGTGAGAAGAAAAGAACAGCTGTGTAGTAGGTTAGAAGAGAAAAACAGTTGTGTAGTAGGTGAGAAGAGAAGAACAGTTGTGTAGTAGGTGAGAAGAGAAGAACAGTTGTGTAGTAGGTGAGAAGAGAAGAACAGTTGTGTAGTAGGTTAGAAGAGAAGAACAGTTGTGTAGTAGGTGAGAAGAGAAGAAAAGTTGTGTAGTAGGTTAGAAGAGAAGAACAGTTGTGTAGCAGCTGTGAGAAGAGAAGAACCATTGTGTAGCAGCTGTGAGAAGAGAAGAACAGTTGTGTAGCAGCTGTGAGAAGAGAAGAACAGTTGTGTAGTAGGTGAGAAGAGATGAACAGTTGTGTAGGTGAGAAGAGAAGAACAGTTGTGTAGCAGCTGCGAGAAGAGAAGAACAGTTGTGTAGTAGGTGAGAAGAGAAGAACAGTTGTGTAGTAGGTGAGAATAGAAGAACAGTTGTGTGTAGGTGAGAAGAGAAGAACAGTTGTGTAGTAGGTTAGAAGAGAAGAACAGTTGTGTAGCAGCTGTGAGAAGAGAAGAACCATTGTGTAGCAGCTGTGAGAAGAGAAGAACAGTTGTGTAGCAGCTGTGAGAAGAGAAGAACAGTTGTGTAGTAGGTGAGAAGAGATGAACAGTTGTGTAGGTGAGAAGAGAAGAACAGTTGTGTAGCAGCTGTGAGAAGAGAAGAACAGTTGTGTAGTAGGTGAGAAGAGAAGAACAGTTGTGTAGTAGGTGAGAAGAGAAGAACAGTTGTGTGTAGGTGAGAAGAGAAGAACAGTTGTGTAGCAGCTGTGAGAAGAGAAGAACAGCTGTGTAGTAGGTGAGAAGAGAAGAACAGTTGTGTAGTAGGTGAGAAGAGAAGAACAGTTGTGTAGTAGGTGAGAAGGGAAGAACAGTTGTGTAGCAGCTGTGAGAAGAGAAGAACAGTTGTGTAGTAGGTGAGAAGGGAAGAACAGTTGTGTAGTAGGTTAGAAAGGAAGAACAGTTGTGTAGTAGGTGAGAAAGGAAGAACAGTTGTGTAGTAGGTGAGAAGAGAATAACAGTTGTGTAGCAGCTGTGAGAAGAGAAGAACAGTTGTGTAGTAGGTGAGAAGAGAAGAACAGCTGTGTAGTAGGTGAGAAGGGAAGAACAGTTGTGTAGTAGGTGAGAAGAGAAGAACAGTTGTGTAGTAGGTGAGAAGAGAAGAACAGTTGTGTAGTAGGTGAGAAGAGAAGAACAGTTGTGTAGCAGCTGTGAGAAGAGAAGAACAGTTGTGTAGCAGCTGTGAGAAGAGAAGAACAGTTGTGTAGCAGCTGTGAGAAGAGAAGAACAGTTGTGTAGCAGCTGTGAGAAGAGAAGAACAGTTGTGTAGCAGCTGTGAGAAGAGATGAACAGTTGTGTAGTAGGTGAGAAGAGATGAACAGTTGTGTAGGTGAGAAGAGAAGAACAGTTGTGTAGTAGGTGAGAAGAGAAGAACAGTTGTGTAGCAACTGTGAGAAGAGAAGAACAGTTGTGTAGTAAGTGAGAAGAGAAGAACAGTTGTGTAGTAGGTGAGAAGAGAAGAATAGCTGTGTAGTAGGTGAGAAGAGAAGAACAGTTGTGTAGCAGCTGTGAGAAGAGAAGAACAGGTGTGTAGTAGGTGAGAAAAGAAGAACAGTTGTGTAGTAGGTGAGAAGAGAAGAACAGTTGTGTAGTAGGTGAGAAGAGAAGAACAGCTGTGTAGTAGGTGAGAAGAGAAGAACAGTTGTGTAGTAGGTGAGAAGAAAAGAACAGTTGTGTAGTAGGTGAGAAGGAAAGAACAGTTGTGTAGTAGGTGAGAAGAGAAGAACAGCTGTGTAGCAGCTGTGAGAAGAGAAGAACAGGTGTGTAGTAGGTGAGAAGGGAAGAACAGTTGTGTAGCAGCTGTGAGAAGAGAAGAACAGTTGTGTAGTAGGTGAGAAGAGATGAACAGTTGTGTAGTAGGTGAGAAGAGAAGAACAGTTGTGTAGTAGGTGAGAAGAGAAGAACAGTTGTGTAGCAGCTGTGAGAAGAGAAGAACCATTGTGTAGCAGCTGTGAGAAGAGAAGAACAGTTGTGTAGCAGCTGTGAGAAGAGAAGAACAGTTGTGAAGTATGTGAGAAGAGAGGAACAGTTGTGTAGATGAGAAGAGAAGAACAGTTGTGTAGCAGCTGTGAGAAGAGAAGAACAGCTGTGTAGTAGGTGAGAAGAGAAGAACAGTTGTGTAGTAGGTGAGAAGAGAAGAACAGTTGTGTAGTAGGTGAGAAGAGAAGAACAGTTGTGTAGTAGGTGAGAAGAGAAGAACAGTTGTGTAGTAGGTGAGAAGAAAAGAACAGTTGTGTAGTAGGTGAGAAGGGAAGAACAGTTGTGTAGTAGGTGAGAAGAGAAGAACAGTTGTGTAGTAGGTGAGAAGAGAAGAACAGTTGTGTAGTAGGTGAGAAGAGAAGAACAGTTGTGTAGCAGCTGTGAGAAGAGAAGAACCATTGTGTAGCAGCTGTGAGAAGAGAAGAACAGTTGTGTAGCAGCTGTGAGAAGAGAAGAACAGTTGTGAAGTAGGTGAGAAGAGAGGAACAGTTGTGTAGATGAGAAGAGAAGAACAGTTGTGTAGCAGCTGTGAGAAGAGAAGAACAGCTGTGTAGTAGGTGAGAAGAGAAGAACAGTTGTGTAGTAGGTGAGAAGAGAAGAACAGTTGTGTAGTAGGTGAGAAGAGATGAACAGTTGTGTAGGTGAGAAGAGAAGAACAGTTGTGTAGCAGCTGTGAGAAGAGAAGAACAGCTGTGTAGTAGGTGAGAAGAGAAGAACAGTTGTGTAGTAGGTGAGAAGAAAAGAACAGTTGTGTAGTAGGTGAGAAGGGAAGAACAGTTGTGTAGTAGGTGAGAAGAGAAGAACAGCTGTGTAGCAGCTGTGAGAAGAGAAGAACAGTTGTGTAGTAGGTGAGAAGGGAAGAACAGCTGTGTAGCAGCTGTGAGAAGAGAAGAACAGTTGTGTAGTAGGTGAGAAGAGATGAACAGTTGTGTAGTAGGTGAGAAGAGAAGAACAGTTGTGTAGTATGTGAGAAGAGAAGAACAGTTGTGTAATAGGTGAGAAGAGAAGAACAGTTGTGTAGTAGGTGAGAAGAGAAGAACAGTTGTGTAGTAGGTGAGAATAGAAGAACAGTTGTGTAGCAGCTGTGAGAAGAGAAGAACAGTTGTGTAGTAGGTGAGAAGGGAAGAACAGTTGTGTAGTAGGTGAGAAGGGAAGAACAGTTGTGTAGTAGGTGAGAAGAGAAGAACAGCTGTGTAGCAGCTGTGAGAAGAGAAGAACAGTTGTGTAGTAGGTGAGAAGGGAAGAACAGTTGTGTAGTAGGTGAGAATAGTAGAACAGTTGTGTAGTAGGTGAGAAGAGAAAAACAGCTGTGTAGCAGCTGTGAGAAGAGAAGAACAGTTGTGTAATAGGTGAGAAGAGAAGAACAGTTGTGTAGTAGGTGAGAAGAGAAGAACAGTTGTGTAGTAGGTGAGAATAGAAGAACAGTTGTGTAGTAGGTGAGAAGAGAAGAACAGTTGTGTAGTATGTGAGAAGAGAAGAACAGTTGTGTAATAGGTGAGAAGGGAAGAACAGTTGTGTAGTAGGTGAGAAGAGAAGAACAGTTGTGTAGTAGGTGAGAATAGAAGAACAGTTGTGTAATAGGTGAGAAGAGAAGAACAGTTGTGTAGTAGGTGAGAAGAGAAGAACAGTTGTGTAGTAGGTGAGAATAGAAGAACAGTTGTGTAGTATATGAGAAGAGAAGAACAGTTGTGTAGTAGGTGAGAAGGGAAGAACAGTTGTGTAGCAGCTGTGAGAAGAGAAGAACAGTTGTGTAGTAGGTGAGAAGGGAAGAACAGTTGTGTAGTAGGTTAGAAAGGAAGAACAGTTGTGTAGTAGGTGAGAAAGGAAGAACAGTTGTGTAGTAGGTGAGAAGAGAAGAACAGTTGTGTAGCAGCTGTGAGAAGAGAAGAACAGTTGTGTAGTAGGTGAGAAGAGAAGAACAGCTGTGTAGTAGGTGAGAAGGGAAGAACAGTTGTGTAGTAGGTGAGAAGAGAAGAACAGTTGTGTAGTAGGTGAGAAGAGAAGAACAGTTGTGTAGTAGGTGAGAAGAGAAGAACAGTTGTGTAGCAGCTGTGAGAAGAGAAGAACCATTGTGTAGCAGCTGTGAGAAGAGAAGAACAGTTGTGTAGCAGCTGTGAGAAGAGAAGAACAGTTGTGTAGCAGCTGTGAGAAGAGAAGAACAGTTGTGTAGTAGGTGAGAAGAGATGAACAGTTGTGTAGGTGAGAAGAGAAGAACAGTTGTGTAGTAGGTGAGAAGAGAAGAACAGTTGTGTAGCAACTGTGAGAAGAGAAGAACAGTTGTGTAGTAAGTGAGAAGAGAAGAACAGTTGTGTAGTAGGTGAGAAGAGAAGAATAGCTGTGTAGTAGGTGAGAAGAGAAGAACAGTTGTGTAGTAGGTGAGAAGAGAAGAACAGTTGTGTAGTAGGTGAGAAGAGAAGAACAGTTGTGTAGTAGGTGAGAAGGGAAGAACAGTTGTGTAGTAGGTGAGAAGAGAAGAACAGGTGTGTAGTAGGTGAGAAAAGAAGAACAGTTGTGTAGTAGGTGAGAAGAGAAGAACAGTTGTGTAGTAGGTGAGAAGAGAAGAACAGCTGTGTAGTAGGTGAGAAGAGAAGAACAGTTGTGTAGTAGGTGAGAAGGGAAGAACAGTTGTGTAGCAGCTGTTAGAAGAGAAGAACAGTTGTGTAGTAGGTGAGAAGAACAGTTGTGTAGTAGGTGAGAAGAGAAGAACAGTTGTGTAGTAGGTGAGAAGAGAAGAACAGTTGTGTAGTAGGTGAGAAGGGAAGAACAGTTGTGTAGTAGGTGAGAAGAGAAGAACAGGTGTGTAGTAGGTGAGAAAAGAAGAACAGTTGTGTAGTAGGTGAGAAGAGAAGAACAGTTGTGTAGTAGGTGAGAAGAGAAGAACAGCTGTGTAGTAGGTGAGAAGAGAAGAACAGTTGTGTAGTAGGTGAGAAGGGAAGAACAGTTGTGTAGCAGCTGTTAGAAGAGAAGAACAGTTGTGTAGTAGGTGAGAAGAACAGTTGTGTAGTAGGTGAGAAGAGAAGAACAGTTGTGTAGTAGGTGAGAAGAGAAGAACAGTTGTGTAGCAGCTGTGAGAAGAGAAGAACAGTTGTGTAGTAGGTGAGAAGAGAAGAACAGTTGTGTAGTAGGTGAGAAGAGAAGAACAGTTGTGTAGTTGGTGAGAATAGAAGAAGAGTTGTGTAGTAGGTGAGAAGAGAAGAACAGTTGTGTAGTAGGTGAGAAGGGAAGAACAGTTGTGTAGCAGCTGTTAGAAGAGAAGAACAGTTGTGTAGTAGGTGAGAAGAACAGTTGTGTAGTAGGTGAGAAGAGAAGAACAGTTGTGTAGTAGGTGAGAAGAGAAGAACAGTTGTGTAGTAGGTGAGAAGGGAAGAACAGTTGTGTAGTAGGTGAGAAGAGAAGAACAGTTGTGTAGTAGGTGAGAAGAACAGTTGTGTAGTAGGTGAGAAGAGAAGAACAGTTGTGTAGTAGGTGAGAAGGGAAGAACAGTTGTGTAGTAGGTGAGAAGGGAAGAACAGTTGTGTAGCAGCTGTGAGAAGGGAAGAACAGTTGTGTAGTAGGTGAGAAAAGAAGAACAGTTGTGTAGCAGCTGTGAGAAGAGAAGAACAGTTGTGTAGTAGGTGAGAAAAGAAGAACAGTTGTGTAGTAGGTGAGAAGAGAAGAACAGTTGTGTAGTAGGTGAGAAGAGAAGAACAGTTGTGTAGCAGCTGTGAGAAGAGAAGAACAGTTGTGTAGTAGGTAAGAGAAGAACAGTTGTGTAGTAAGTGAGAAGAGCAGAACAGTTGTGTAGTAGGTGAGAAGAGAAGAACAGTTGTGTAGTAGGTGAGAAGAGAAGAACAGTTGTGTAGTAGGTGAGAAGAGAAGAACAGTTGTGTAGTAGGTGAGAAGAAAAGAACAGTTATGTAGTAGGTGAGAAGGGAAGAACAGTTGTGTAGTAGGTGAGAAGGGAAGAACAGTTGTGTAGCAGCTGTGAGAAGAGAAGAACAGTTGTGTAGTAGGTGAGAAGAGAAGAACAGTTGTGTAGTAGGTGAGAAGAGAAGAACAGTTGTGTAGTAGGTGAGAAGAGAAGAACAGTTGTGTAGTAGGTGAGAAGAAAAGAACAGTTGTGTAGTAGGTGAGAAGGGAAGAACAGTTGTGTAGCAGCTGTGAGAAGAGAAGAACAGTTGTGTAGTAGGTGAGAAGAGAAGAACAGTTGTGTAGTAGGTGAGAAGAGAAGAACAGTTGTGTAGTAGGTGAGAAGAGAAGAACAGTTGTGTAGTAGGTGAGAAGAGAAGAACAGCTGTGTAGTAGGTGAGCAGAGAAGAACAGTTGTGTAGTAGGTGAGAAGAGAAGAACAGTTGTGTAGTAGGTGAGAAGAGAAGAACAGTTGTGTAGTAGGTGAGAAGAGAAGAACAGCTGTGTAGTAGGTGAGAAGAGAAGAACAGTTGTGTAGTAGGTGAGAAGGGAAGAACAGTTGTGTAGCAGCTGTGAGAAGAGAAGAACAGTTGTGTAGTAGGTGAAAAGAGAAGAACAGTTGTGTAGTAGGTGAGAAGAGAAGAACAGTTGTGTAGTAGGTGAGAAGAGAAGAACAGTTGTGTAGTAAGTGAGAAGAGAAGAACAGTTGGGTAGTAGGTAAGGGAAGAACAGTTGTGTAGCAGCTGTGAGAAGAGAAGAACAGTTGTGTAGTAGGTGAAAAGAGAAGAACAGTTGTGTAGTAGGTGAGAAGAGAAGAACAGTTGTGTAGTAGGTGAGAAGAGAAGAACAGTTGTGTAGTAAGTGAGAAGAGAAGAACAGTTGGGTAGTAGGTAAGGGAAGAACAGTTGTGTAGTAGGTGAGAAGAGAAGAACAGCTGTGTAGTAGCTGAGAAGAGAAGAACAGTTGTGTAGTAGGTGAGAAGAGAAAAACAGTTGTGTAGTAGGTGAGAAGAGAAGAACAGTTGTGTAGTAGGTGAGAAGAGAAGAACAGTTGTGTAGTAGGTGAGAAGAGAAGAACAGTTGTGTAGTAGGTGAGAAGAGAAGAACAGTTGTGTAGTAGGTGAGAAGAGAAGAACAGTTGTGTAGTAGGTTAGAAGAGAAGAACAGTTGTGTAGCAGCTGTGAGAAGAGAAGAACCATTGTGTAGCAGCTGTGAGAAGAGAAGAACAGTTGTGTAGAAGCTGTGAGAAGAGAAGAACAGTTGTGTAGTAGGTGAGAAGAGATGAACAGTTGTGTAGGTGAGAAGAGAAGAACAGTTGTGTAGCAGCTGTGAGAAGAGAAGAACAGTTGTGTAGTAGGTGAGAAGAGAAGAACAGTTGTGTAGTAGGTGAGAAGAGATGAACAGTTGTGTGTAGGTGAGAAGAGAAGAACAGTTGTGTAGTAGGTTAGAAGAGAAGAACAGTTGTGTAGCAGCTGTGAGAAGAGAAGAACCATTGTGTAGCAGCTGTGAGAAGAGAAGAACAGTTGTGTAGCAGCTGTGAGAAGAGAAGAACAGTTGTGTAGTATGGTAGAAGAGATGAACAGTTGTGTAGGTGAGAAGAGAAGAACAGTTGTGTAGCAGCTGTGAGAAGAGAAGAACAGTTGTGTAGTAGGTGAGAAGAGAAGAACAGTTGTGTAGTAGGTGAGAAGAGAAGAACAGTTGTGTGTAGGTGAGAAGAGAAGAACAGTTGTGTAGCAGCTGTGAGAAGAGAAGAACAGCTGTGTAGTAGGTGAGAAGAGAAGAACAGCTGTGTAGCAGCTGTGAGAAGAGAAGAACAGTTGTGTAGTAGGTGAGAAGAGATGAACAGTTGTGTAGTAGGTGAGAAGAGAAGAACAGTTGTGTAGTATGTGAGAAGAGAAGAACAGTTGTGTAATAGGTGAGAAGAGAAGAACAGTTGTGTAGTAGGTGAGAAGAGGAAGAACAGTTGTGTAGTAGGTGAGAATAGAAGAACAGTTGTGTAGCAGCTGTGAGAAGAGAAGAACAGTTGTGTAGTAGGTGAGAAGGGAAGAACAGTTGTGTAGTAGGTGAGAAGGGAAGAACAGTTGTGTAGTAGGTGAGAAGAGAAGAACAGCTGTGTAGCAGCTGTGAGAAGAGAAGAACAGTTGTGTAGTAGGTGAGAAGGGAAGAACAGTTGTGTAGTAGGTGAGAATAGAAGAACAGTTGTGTAGTAGGTGAGAAGAGAAGAACAGCTGTGTAGCAGCTGTGAGAAGAGAAGAACAGTTGTGTAATAGGTGAGAAGAGAAGAACAGTTGTGTAGTAGGTGAGAAAAGAAGAACAGTTGTGTAGTAGGTGAGAATAGAAGAACAGTTGTGTAGTAGGTGAGAAGAGAAGAACAGTTGTGTAGTATGTGAGAAGAGAAGAACAGTTGTGTAATAGGTGAGAAGGGAAGAACAGTTGTGTAGTAGGTGAGAAGAGAAGAACAGTTGTGTAGTAGGTGAGAATAGAAGAACAGTTGTGTAATAGGTGAGAAGAGAAGAACAGTTGTGTAGTAGGTGAGAAGAGAAGAACAGTTGTGTAGTAGGTGAGAAGAGAAGAACAGTTGTGTAGTAGGTGAGAAGAGAAGAACAGTTGTGTAGCAGCTGTGAGAAGAGAAGAACAGTTGTGTAGTAGGTGAGAAGAGAAGAACAGTTGTGTAGTAGGTGAGAAGAGAAGAACAGTTGTGTAGTAGGTGAGAAGAGAAGAACAGTTGTGTAGTAGGTGAGAAGAGAAGAACAGCTGTGTAGTAGGTGAGCAGAGAAGAACAGTTGTGTAGTAGGTGAGAAGAGAAGAACAGTTGTGTAGTAGGTGAGAAGAGAAGAACAGTTGTGTAGTAGGTGAGAAGAGAAGAACAGCTGTGTAGTAGGTGAGAAGAGAAGAACAGTTGTGTAGTAGGTGAGAAGGGAAGAACAGTTGTGTAGCAGCTGTGAGAAGAGAAGAACAGTTGTGTAGTAGGTGAAAAGAGAAGAACAGTTGTGTAGTAGGTGAGAAGAGAAGAACAGTTGTGTAGTAGGTGAGAAGAGAAGAACAGTTGTGTAGTAAGTGAGAAGAGAAGAACAGTTGGGTAGTAGGTAAGGGAAGAACAGTTGTGTAGCAGCTGTGAGAAGAGAAGAACAGTTGTGTAGTAGGTGAAAAGAGAAGAACAGTTGTGTAGTAGGTGAGAAGAGAAGAACAGTTGTGTAGTAGGTGAGAAGAGAAGAACAGTTGTGTAGTAAGTGAGAAGAGAAGAACAGTTGGGTAGTAGGTAAGGGAAGAACAGTTGTGTAGTAGGTGAGAAGAGAAGAACAGCTGTGTAGTAGCTGAGAAGAGAAGAACAGTTGTGTAGTAGGTGAGAAGAGAAAAACAGTTGTGTAGTAGGTGAGAAGAGAAGAACAGTTGTGTAGTAGGTGAGAAGAGAAGAACAGTTGTGTAGTAGGTGAGAAGAGAAGAACAGTTGTGTAGTAGGTGAGAAGAGAAGAACAGTTGTGTAGTAGGTGAGAAGAGAAGAACAGTTGTGTAGTAGGTTAGAAGAGAAGAACAGTTGTGTAGCAGCTGTGAGAAGAGAAGAACCATTGTGTAGCAGCTGTGAGAAGAGAAGAACAGTTGTGTAGAAGCTGTGAGAAGAGAAGAACAGTTGTGTAGTAGGTGAGAAGAGATGAACAGTTGTGTAGGTGAGAAGAGAAGAACAGTTGTGTAGCAGCTGTGAGAAGAGAAGAACAGTTGTGTAGTAGGTGAGAAGAGAAGAACAGTTGTGTAGTAGGTGAGAAGAGATGAACAGTTGTGTGTAGGTGAGAAGAGAAGAACAGTTGTGTAGTAGGTTAGAAGAGAAGAACAGTTGTGTAGCAGCTGTGAGAAGAGAAGAACCATTGTGTAGCAGCTGTGAGAAGAGAAGAACAGTTGTGTAGCAGCTGTGAGAAGAGAAGAACAGTTGTGTAGTATGGTAGAAGAGATGAACAGTTGTGTAGGTGAGAAGAGAAGAACAGTTGTGTAGCAGCTGTGAGAAGAGAAGAACAGTTGTGTAGTAGGTGAGAAGAGAAGAACAGTTGTGTAGTAGGTGAGAAGAGAAGAACAGTTGTGTGTAGGTGAGAAGAGAAGAACAGTTGTGTAGCAGCTGTGAGAAGAGAAGAACAGCTGTGTAGTAGGTGAGAAGAGAAGAACAGCTGTGTAGCAGCTGTGAGAAGAGAAGAACAGTTGTGTAGTAGGTGAGAAGAGATGAACAGTTGTGTAGTAGGTGAGAAGAGAAGAACAGTTGTGTAGTATGTGAGAAGAGAAGAACAGTTGTGTAATAGGTGAGAAGAGAAGAACAGTTGTGTAGTAGGTGAGAAGAGGAAGAACAGTTGTGTAGTAGGTGAGAATAGAAGAACAGTTGTGTAGCAGCTGTGAGAAGAGAAGAACAGTTGTGTAGTAGGTGAGAAGGGAAGAACAGTTGTGTAGTAGGTGAGAAGGGAAGAACAGTTGTGTAGTAGGTGAGAAGAGAAGAACAGCTGTGTAGCAGCTGTGAGAAGAGAAGAACAGTTGTGTAGTAGGTGAGAAGGGAAGAACAGTTGTGTAGTAGGTGAGAATAGAAGAACAGTTGTGTAGTAGGTGAGAAGAGAAGAACAGCTGTGTAGCAGCTGTGAGAAGAGAAGAACAGTTGTGTAATAGGTGAGAAGAGAAGAACAGTTGTGTAGTAGGTGAGAAGAGAAGAACAGTTGTGTAGTAGGTGAGAATAGAAGAACAGTTGTGTAGTAGGTGAGAAGAGAAGAACAGTTGTGTAGTATGTGAGAAGAGAAGAACAGTTGTGTAATAGGTGAGAAGGGAAGAACAGTTGTGTAGTAGGTGAGAAGAGAAGAACAGTTGTGTAGTAGGTGAGAATAGAAGAACAGTTGTGTAATAGGTGAGAAGAGAAGAACAGTTGTGTAGTAGGTGAGAAGAGAAGAACAGTTGTGTAGTAGGTGAGAATAGAAGAACAGTTGTGTAGTAGGTGAGAAGAGAAGAACAGTTGTGTAGTAGGTGAGAAGGGAAGAACAGTTGTGTAGCAGCTGTGAGAAGAGAAGAACAGTTGTGTAGTAGGTGAGAAGGGAAGAACAGTTGTGTAGTAGGTTAGAAAGGAAGAACAGTTGTGTAGTAGGTGAGAAAGGAAGAACAGTTGTGTAGTAGGTGAGAAGAGAAGAACAGTTGTGTAGCAGCTGTGAGAAGAGAAGAACAGTTGTGTAGTAGGTGAGAAGAGAAGAACAGCTGTGTAGTAGGTGAGAAGGGAAGAACAGTTGTGTAGTAGGTGAGAAGAGAAGAACAGTTGTGTAGTAGGTGAGAAGAGAAGAACAGTTGTGTAGTAGGTGAGAAGAGAAGAACAGTTGTGTAGCAGCTGTGAGAAGAGAAGAACCATTGTGTAGCAGCTGTGAGAAGAGAAGAACAGTTGTGTAGCAGCTGTGAGAAGAGAAGAACAGTTGTGTAGCAGCTGTGAGAAGAGAAGAACAGTTGTGTAGCAGCTGTGAGAAGAGATGAACAGTTGTGTAGTAGGTGAGAAGAGATGAACAGTTGTGTAGGTGAGAAGAGAAGAACAGTTGTGTAGTAGGTGAGAAGAGAAGAACAGTTGTGTAGCAACTGTGAGAAGAGAAGAACAGTTGTGTAGTAAGTGAGAAGAGAAGAACAGTTGTGTAGTAGGTGAGAAGAGAAGAATAGCTGTGTAGTAGGTGAGAAGAGAAGAACAGTTGTGTAGCAGCTGTGAGAAGAGAAGAACAGGTGTGTAGTAGGTGAGAAAAGAAGAACAGTTGTGTAGTAGGTGAGAAGAGAAGAACAGTTGTGTAGTAGGTGAGAAGAGAAGAACAGCTGTGTAGTAGGTGAGAAGAGAAGAACAGTTGTGTAGTAGGTGAGAAGAAAAGAACAGTTGTGTAGTAGGTGAGAAGGAAAGAACAGTTGTGTAGTAGGTGAGAAGAGAAGAACAGCTGTGTAGCAGCTGTGAGAAGAGAAGAACAGGTGTGTAGTAGGTGAGAAGGGAAGAACAGTTGTGTAGCAGCTGTGAGAAGAGAAGAACAGTTGTATAGTAGGTGAGAAGAGATGAACAGTTGTGTAGTAGGTGAGAAGAGAAGAACAGTTGTGTAGTAGGTGAGAAGAGAAGAACAGTTGTGTAGCAGCTGTGAGAAGAGAAGAACAGTTGTGTAGTAGGTGAGAAGAGAAGAACAGTTGTGTAGTAGGTGAGAAGAGAAGAACAGTTGTGTAGTAGGTGAGAAGAGAAGAACAGTTGTGTAGTAGGTGAGAAGATAAGAACAGTTGTGTAGTAGGTGAGAAGAGAAGAACAGTTGTGTAGTAGGTGAGAAGAACAGTTGTGTAGTAGGTGAGAAGAGAAGAACAGTTGTGTAGTAGGTGAGAAGAGAAGAACAGTTGTGTAGTAGGTGAGAAGGGAAGAACAGTTGTGTAGTAGGTGAGAAGGGAAGAACAGTTGTGTAGTAGGTGAGAAGAGAAGAACAGTTGTGTAGTAGGTGAGAAGAACAGTTGTGTAGTAGGTGAGAAGAGAAGAACAGTTGTGTAGTAGGTGAGAAGGGAAGAACAGTTGTGTAGTAGGTGAGAAGGGAAGAACAGTTGTGTAGCAGCTGTGAGAAGGGAAGAACAGTTGTGTAGTAGGTGAGAAGAGAAGAACAGTTGTGTAGCAGCTGTGAGAAGAGAAGAACAGTTGTGTAGTAGGTGAGAAAAGAAGAACAGTTGTGTAGTAGGTGAGAAGAGAAGAACAGTTGTGTAGTAGGTGAGAAGAGAAGAACAGTTGTGTAGCAGCTGTGAGAAGAGAAGAACAGTTGTGTAGTAGGTAAGAGAAGAACAGTTGTGTAGTAAGTGAGAAGAGCAGAACAGTTGTGTAGTAGGTGAGAAGAGAAGAACAGCTGTGTAGTAGGTGAGAAGAGAAGAACAGTTGTGTAGTAGGTGAGAAGAGAAGAACAGTTGTGTAGTAGGTGAGAAGAAAAGAACAGTTATGTAGTAGGTGAGAAGGGAAGAACAGTTGTGTAGTAGGTGAGAAGGGAAGAACAGTTGTGTAGCAGCTGTGAGAAGAGAAGAACAGTTGTGTAGTAGGTGAGAAGAGAAGAACAGTTGTGTAGTAGGTGAGAAGAGAAGAACAGTTGTGTAGTAGGTGAGAAGAGAAGAACAGTTGTGTAGTAGGTGAGAAGAAAAGAACAGTTGTGTAGTAGGTGAGAAGGGAAGAACAGTTGTGTAGCAGCTGTGAGAAGAGAAGAACAGTTGTGTAGTAGGTGAGAAGAGAAGAACAGTTGTGTAGTAGGTGAGAAGAGAAGAACAGTTGTGTAGTAGGTGAGAAGAGAAGAACAGTTGTGTAGTAGGTGAGAAGAGAAGAACAGCTGTGTAGTAGGTGAGCAGAGAAGAACAGTTGTGTAGTAGGTGAGAAGAGAAGAACAGTTGTGTAGTAGGTGAGAAGAGAAGAACAGTTGTGTAGTAGGTGAGAAGAGAAGAACAGCTGTGTAGTAGGTGAGAAGAGAAGAACAGTTGTGTAGTAGGTGAGAAGGGAAGAACAGTTGTGTAGCAGCTGTGAGAAGAGAAGAACAGTTGTGTAGTAGGTGAAAAGAGAAGAACAGTTGTGTAGTAGGTGAGAAGAGAAGAACAGTTGTGTAGTAGGTGAGAAGAGAAGAACAGTTGTGTAGTAGGTGAGAAGAGAAGAACAGTTGGGTAGTAGGTAAGGGAAGAACAGTTGTGTAGTAGGTGAGAAGAGAAGAACAGCTGTGTAGTAGCTGAGAAGAAAAGAACAGCTGTGTAGTAGGTGACAAGAGAAAAACAGTTGTGTAGTAGGTGAGAAGAGAAGAACAGTTGTGTAGTAGGTGAGAAGAGAAGAACAGTTGTGTAGTAGGTGAGAAGAGAAGAACAGTTGTGTAGTAGGTTAGAAGAGAAGAACAGTTGTGTAGCAGCTGTGAGAAGAGAAGAACCATTGTGTAGCAGTAGGTAGAAGAGAAGAACAGTTGTGTAGCAGCTGTGAGAAGAGAAGAACAGTTGTGTAGTAGGTGAGAAGAGATGAACAGTTGTGTAGGTGAGAAGAGAAGAACAGTTGTGTAGCAGCTGTGAGAAGAGAAGAACAGTTGTGTAGTAGGTGAGAAGAGAAGAACAGTTGTGTAGTAGGTGAGAAGAGATGAACAGTTGTGTGTAGGTGAGAAGAGAAGAACAGTTGTGTAGTAGGTTAGAAGAGAAGAACAGTTGTGTAGCAGCTGTGAGAAGAGAAGAACCATTGTGTAGCAGCTGTGAGAAGAGAAGAACAGTTGTGTAGCAGCTGTGAGAAGAGAAGAACAGTTGTGTAGTATGGTAGAAGAGATGAACAGTTGTGTAGGTGAGAAGAGAAGAACAGTTGTGTAGCAGCTGTGAGAAGAGAAGAACAGTTGTGTAGTAGGTAAGAAGAGAAGAACAGTTGTGTAGTAGGTGAGAAGAGAAGAACAGTTGTGTGTAGGTGAGAAGAGAAGAACAGTTGTGTAGCAGCTGTGAGAAGAGAAGAACAGCTGTGTAGTAGGTGAGAAGAGAAGAACAGTTGTGTAGTAGGTGAGAAGAAAAGAACAGTTGTGTAGTAGGTGAGAAGGGAAGAACAGTTGTGTAGTAGGTGAGAAGAGAAGAACAGCTGTGTAGCAGCTGTGAGAAGAGAAAAACAGTTGTGTAGTAGGTGAGAAGGAAAGAACAGCTGTGTAGCAGCTGTGAGAAGAGAAGAACAGTTGTGTAGTAGGTGAGAAGAGATGAACAGTTGTGTAGTAGGTGAGAAGAGAAGAACAGTTGTGTAGTAGGTGAGAAGAGAAGAACAGTTGTGTAGTAGGTGAGAAGAAAAGAACAGTTGTGTAGTAGGTGAGAAGGGAAGAACAGTTGTGTAGTAGGTGAGAAGAGAAGAACAGTTGTGTAGTAGGTGAGAAGAGAAGAACAGTTGTGTAGTAGGTGAGAAGAGAAGAACAGTTGTGTAGCAGCTGTGAGAAGAGAAGAACCATTGTGTAGCAGCTGTGAGAAGAGAAGAACAGTTGTGTAGCAGCTGTGAGAAAAGAATAACAGTTGTGAAGTAGGTGAGAAGAGAGGAACAGTTGTGTAGGTGAGAAGAGAAGAACAGTTGTGTAGCAGCTGTGAGAAGAGAAGAACAGTTGTGTAGTAGGTGAGAAGAGAAGAACAGTTGTGTAGTAGGTGAGAAGAGAAGAACAGTTGTGTAGTAGGTGAGAAGAGAAGAACAGTTGTGTAGGTGAGAAGAGAAGAACAGTTGTGTAGCAGCTGTGAGAAGAGAAGAACAGCTGTGTAGTAGGTGAGAAGAGAAGAACAGTTGTGTAGTAGGTGAGAAGAAAAGAACAGTTATGTAGTAGGTGAGAAGGGAAGAACAGTTGTGTAGTAGGTGAGAAGAGAAGAACAGCTGTGTAGCAGCTGTGAGAAGAGAAGAACAGTTGTGTAGTAGGTGAGAAGGGAAGAACAGCTGTGTAGCAGCTGTGAGAAGAGAAGCACAGTTGTGTAGTAGGTGAGAAGAGAAGAACAGTTGTGTAGTAGGTGAGAAGATAAGAACAGTTGTGTAGTAGGTGAGAAGAGAAGAACAGTTGTGTAGTAGGTGAGAAGAACAGTTGTGTAGTAGGTGAGAAGAGAAGAACAGTTGTGTAGTAGGTGAGAAGAGAAGAACAGTTGTGTAGTAGGTGAGAAGAGAAGAACAGTTGTGTAGTAGGTGAGAAGATAAGAACAGTTGTGTAGTAGGTGAGAAGAGAAGAACAGTTGTGTAGTAGGTGAGAAGAACAGTTGTGTAGTAGGTGAGAAGAGAAGAACAGTTGTGTAGTAGGTGAGAAGAGAAGAACAGTTGTGTAGTAGGTGAGAAGGGAAGAACAGTTGTGTAGTAGGTGAGAAGAGAAGAACAGTTGTGTAGTAGGTGAGAAGAACAGTTGTGTAGTAGGTGAGAAGAGAAGAACAGTTGTGTAGTAGGTGAGAAGAGAAGAACAGTTGTGTAGTAGGTGAGAAGAGAAGAACAGTTGTGTAGTAGGTGAGAAGAGAAGAACAGTTGTGTAGTAGGTGAGAAGAGAAGAACAGTTGTGTAGTAGGTGAGAAGAGAAGAACAGTTGTGTAGTAGGTGAGAAGGGAAGAACAGTTGTGTAGCAGCTGTGAGAAGAGAAGAACAGTTGTGTAGTAGGTGAGAAGGGAAGAACAGTTGTGTAGTAGGTGAGAAGAGAAGAACAGTTGTGTAGCAGGTGAGAAGGGAAGAACAGTTGTGTAGCAGCTGTGAGAAGAGAAGAACAGTTGTGTAGTAGGTGAGAAGAGAAGAACAGTTGTGTAGTAGGTGAGAAGAGAAGAACAGTTGTGTAGTAGGTGAGAAGAGAAGAACAGTTGTGTAGTAGGTGAGAAGAGAAGAACAGTTGTGTAGTAGGTGAGAAGAGAAGAACAGTTGTGTAGTAGGTGAGAAGAGAAGAACAGTTGTGTAGTAGGTGAGAAGAGAAGAACAGTTGTGTAGTAGGTGAGAAGAGAAGAACAGTTGTGTAGCAGCTGTGAGAAGAGAAGAACAGTTGTGTAGTATGGTAGAAGAGATGAACAGTTGTGTAGGTGAGAAGAGAAGAACAGTTGTGTAGCAGCTGTGAGAAGAGAAGAACAGTTGTGTAGTAGGTGAGAAGAAAAGAACAGTTGTGTAGTAGGTGAGAAGGGAAGAACAGTTGTGTAGTAGGTGAGAAGAGAAGAACAGTTGTGTAGTAGGTGAGAAGAGAAGAACAGTTGTGTAGTAGGTGAGAAGAGAAGAACAGTTGTGTAGCAGCTGTGAGAAGAGAAGAACCATTGTGTAGCAGCTGTGAGAAGAGAAGAACAGTTGTGTAGCAGCTGTGAGAAAAGAATAACAGTTGTGAAGTAGGTGAGAAGAGAGGAACAGTTGTGTAGGTGAGAAGAGAAGAACAGTTGTGTAGCAGCTGTGAGAAGAGAAGAACAGTTGTGTAGTAGGTGAGAAGAGAAGCACAGTTGTGTAGTAGGTGAGAAGAGAAGAACAGTTGTGTAGTAGGTGAGAAGAGATGAACAGTTGTGTAGGTGAGAAGAGAAGAACAGTTGTGTAGCAGCTGTGAGAAGAGAAGAACAGCTGTGTAGTAGGTGAGAAGAGAAGAACAGTTTTGTAGTAGGTGAGAAGAAAAGAACAGTTATGTAGTAGGTGAGAAGGGAAGAACAGTTGTGTAGTAGGTGAGAAGAGAAGAACAGCTGTGTAGCAGCTGTGAGAAGAGAAGAACAGTTGTGTAGTAGGTGAGAAGGGAAGAACAGCTGTGTAGCAGCTGTGAGAAGAGAAGAACAGTTGTGTAGTAGGTGAGAAGAGATGAACAGTTGTGTAGTAGGTGAGAAGAGAATAACAGTTGTGTAGCAGCTGTGAGAAGAGAAGAACAGTTGTGTAGTAGGTGAGAAGAGAAGAACAGTTGTGTAGTAGGTGAGAAGATAAGAACAGTTGTGTAGTAGGTGAGAAGAGAAGAACAGTTGTGTAGTAGGTGAGAAGAACAGTTGTGTAGTAGGTGAGAAGAGAAGAACAGTTGTGTAGTAGGTGAGAAGAGAAGAACAGTTGTGTAGTAGGTGAGAAGAGAAGAACAGTTGTGTAGTAGGTGAGAAGATAAGAACAGTTGTGTAGTAGGTGAGAAGAGAAGAACAGTTGTGTAGTAGGTGAGAAGAACAGTTGTGTAGTAGGTGAGAAGAGAAGAACAGTTGTGTAGTAGGTGAGAAGAGAAGAACAGTTGTGTAGTAGGTGAGAAGAGAAGAACAGTTGTGTAGTAGGTGAGAAGGGAAGAACAGTTGTGTAGTAGGTGAGAAGAGAAGAACAGTTGTGTAGTAGGTGAGAAGAACAGTTGTGTAGTAGGTGAGAAGAGAAGAACAGTTGTGTAGTAGGTGAGAAGAGAAGAACAGTTGTGTAGTAGGTGAGAAGAAAAGAACAGTTGTGTAGTAGGTGAGAAGAGAAGAACAGTTGTGTAGTAGGTGAGAAGAGAAGAACAGTTGTGTAGTAGGTGAGAAGATAAGAACAGTTGTGTAGTAGGTGAGAAGAGAAGAACAGTTGTGTAGTAGGTGAGAAGAACAGTTGTGTAGTAGGTGAGAAGAGAAGAACAGTTGTGTAGTAGGTGAGAAGAGAAGAACAGTTGTGTAGTAGGTGAGAAGAGAAGAACAGTTGTGTAGCAGCTGTGAGAAGAGAAGAACAGTTGTGTAGTAGGTGAGAAGGGAAGAACAGTTGTGTAGTAGGTGAGAAGAGAAGAACAGTTGTGTAGCAGGTGAGAAGGGAAGAACAGTTGTGTAGCAGCTGTGAGAAGAGAAGAACAGTTGTGTAGTAGGTGAGAAGAGAAGAACAGTTGTGTAGTAGGTGAGAAGAGAAGAACAGTTGTGTAGTAGGTGAGAAGAGAAGAACAGTTGTGTAGTAGGTGAGAAGAGAAGAACAGTTGTGTAGTAGGTGAGAAGAGAAGAACAGTTATGTAGTAGGTGAGAAGAGAAGAACAGTTGTGTAGTAGGTGAGAAGGGAAGAACAGTTGTGTAGCAGCTGTGAGAAGAGAAGAACAGTTGTGTAGTAGGTGAGAAGGGAAGAACAGTTGTGTTGCAGCTGTGAGAAGAGAAGAACAGTTGTGTAGTAGGTGAGAAGAGAAGAACAGTTGTGTAGTGGGTGAGAAGGGAAGAACAGTTGTGTAGCAGCTGTGAGAAGTACTTTGCAAGAAGAGCCGTCTGTCTGCAGGTGAAGGTGAAAATCAGGTTGTGTGGTGTGTAGGTTAATGTTAAATCAGAGGAAGACCTGGATTGAAGTATGTGTTCACAGAGCATAAACATAACATATTAAAACACACTGGATATATTGTATGGTTTGCTAACAATTGCTGGCTTGTTAAACAAGATGTTTATCGTTCAGATTATAATATAAAGTGTATGGTTGCGAGATAGCAAAGAATGACAGTAACTGAATGTCGATGAAGCAAAGAAAAGGAGAAACGATTTTTGGTTAAAAAGAATTGAATGTATTAATATTATGCAATAGTATACAGTGTGTCGCTTTGGCTAAAATGCATTTATTTGTATTGTAGGAGAATGAAGTTGAGGTGCGGTGGTTTCATATTGGTTGAATAAGGTAGGAAGAAAGCATTGTACTTGTCTTGTAGAAGAATGAAGTTAAGGTGTGGTGGCTTGGTATTGGTTGAATAAGGTAGGAAGAAAGCATTGTACCTGTCTTGTAGAAGAATGAAGTTAAGGTGTGGTGGCTTGGTATTGGTTGAATGGGGCAGGAAGAAAGCATTGTACCTGTCTTGTAGGAGAATGGGGTTGAGGTGCAGGCGACTTGCTGCTGTTTGAGTGAGGTCAAAAAGTGGCATCATATTTCGTTTGATGTTGGCAGCTACTATTTTAATGAGAGGGCATCTGTCATTGGTTATTTTATTCATTATCTTTAACTACATATTTTAGGAGTGAATTAGATGCAAGAATCATTTGCACAGAGCAACATTTTCTCATATTTCGTTTTCTACTTGGCGTGTCCGTACCCCTTAGAATGATATTGATGTATAGGATTAATTAGAAATAGATCTGATTGAAGCAGGCCCCTAGATCTCATTCTGATTTTGGGGTAGTGAATGGGTGTATGTGGAAGGTTGTATGCACTGAATTGATGCATATATAATGTGTGTTAGTGCATGATGAATTTGGTGAGTTGTCCTCATGCTTGTCTTTTGATATTTAAATTTAAAACATTTGGTTGTGATAGTTATAATTAAAAATTTATTTTTGCTTTTATTCACCCCAAACAAATTAGGGGAGTGATTTATAGAGGCCTCCTAAGTGAGGAGTTGTGCAGCAAGATATTTGTTCACATTACATTTAAATTTCTGCATATTGATACAGTCAGGGAAACAGAAGGCAAGGAGGGAATTCCAAAGGCAAGTGATCTGAAGAAAGAAGCTATTAGAGTAGAACGCTTTCCGGCATCTGTGAACCTCTACAGTGAAAAGGTGGGATTTTGCTGCTTGTCGAGTTGGTCAAAGATGTTTACGTTGATGGGGCACCAAGTGCAGCAAGTTCGTCGGAGCACAGTCCAGTAAAGTACTGGTAAAATAAGAACAAGGATGCAACATTGTGACGATGTGACAAGGGCTGGAACTTTGTAGACAGTGTGGAAACTATAAGGTTAAAAACTCTTTTTTGGAAATTGTCTAAGTGGGAGAGATTAGTGGTTGATGCACCAGCCAAGATGTGACCACAATACTCCATTCATAGGCAAATGGTGGCTATGTAGAGATATAAGACACTGACAGGTGTGATAAGTTTTCTAGCGTGGTAGAGGGGGCCCACCTTCTTTGCAGCAGACTTGGCTGTATCTTCTTTATATTTATTCCAATTCATTTTACCTGTGTATATTAGACTGAGGAGTTTGAAAGTTGGACTCTCAGGAAGGGTGTTATCAGCCATGGCAATCGGTGGTTGCAAAGGTTTCTTATAATTGTTAAAGGAAAGGAGCTTTGTCTTGGTAGCATTAAATGTAACTATCCATTTTTGGCCCTATTCCACTACATTTTCTAAGGATTCAGCCATTGCCTCGAATATGTGTGCATTCGATTTGCCCACATGATGAGAATAGAGTGTGGTGGCATAAGCAAACATACCCATCTCGGACGTGATTGCATCAGGGAGGTCGTTTATGAAAATCAGGAATAATAAAAGTCCAATGATCGACCCCAGGGGGACTTCCACATTAGTGTAATGTTGTTTAGATGTATGGCCATCAGGGATGACCTGGATATTTCTTTTAGCTAAGAAGGATCTGATTATATTAAATATTCGTTCAATAATACTGTACAAATTAATTTTAATGAGAAGACTTTCATAACATACCTTGTCAAAGGCTTTGAATATATCAACCGCTACCACCCTAGCTTTTCCTGCCTTATCCAGTGTATTGTATATGCGTTCAGAAATGACTGTTAGGATATCCGCAGTAGAACGGATTTTCCTAAATACATAATGTTGGTCATAAAGCTTAGCATTAACAAGATGGTGGACTATTGCTAGATTGATTAATGATTCAAAGATTTTAATAGAGAGTGGAAAGAGACTGATGGGCCGATAATTTTGCGGGTCAGTTCTTTCACCATAGTTCTTGAAAACTGATACCACAGGGACAATTTTTCAGCTATCAGGGAAGAAAGATTTATGAAGGCATTTGTTATAGAGTTTGAAGGGGCCAGCTCTGCAGAGCATTTTTGTCTGTTTGTCTTCTTCAAACTAATCAATAAGAGAATTATCCAATTTTCATGAAATTTTCCGCATTTATGTGATAAATTTTATATTTTATAAGAAATAGGATATTTTATTGAAAGTTTTATGGAAGATATCATTTATTTCACTTACCTGTGAGTGAGTTGTTTAACTAGAAGAGAAAAAATCCTATAAACATATATTTTTTACCCTTTAATAGATATAGATAACTTGCATAAGTTATATTTGAACAAAAACAAATTTTAAAATGGAGAAACTGTTAAAAGCGTCTCTATATAATTTTTGTGTTGACAAGCTTTGTATTTCTCTGAGGTTTTGATTTGAATAAATGAGACACAATGTACTCAGTCAGTTTAGTCCTTTTCATTCCGGATCTGAATGATAAGGGCAATTATGGAAAACACAATGAACAAAGAAACAATTGTTTTGCATGAAAATTATATAAACTAATACCCCGAATAAACATAGGTGATGTACTTAAAGCATTATATTCTACAATCAAAACCAGCTATTCCTGATTAATTATTAAGATCAGGATTTGGTTTCTTTTGTTTTATGGCATATCAACCATCTATGGGTTATTTAATGCCCATAAAGTTGTCAAATGTAATTCTATAGATTATATAATTATTTTATGCTTTTAAAATACATTGCTCTTAGAATATATTGCTCTTAGAATGAAATTTCACAGTGAGAGTGAGAACATTAATCTGAGAAAAGATTACTCCGAGAAAACATTACTCTTAAAAGGAAATTTTACAGAGAGGGTAGGGACATTACTCTCAGAAAACAGTATTCCAAGAAAAACATTACTCTTAAAAGAAAATTACTCCTTGGCATTGATAATCTTATTTGTTCTCAACACGATTGCCCCTCAGCCACTGCCTTCTAGTATCTATTTGGGAAGAAAATAAAAAGGTTTTGATTTTTAGAAGAATCCGAATGAATGATACGGTTTGGGATGAACTTATAGATACTAGGGGATGACGTGACCAGCCGATTGATCGAATTGGGCCTCTCTGATCTCCCGTCTAGCTGAAGTAAGGGCCGAAGTGGAAGAATGGCTCAACCACCAAGATCTCGTCTTAAGGCATCGCGGGTTGACACTGTTTTCGGGGGGAGGGACTTTTACCCTTCTGCATGGGGTTGCAGTCGGCGAAGTAGTGGTCCTGCCGGCAAGGCGTATGAAGATCAAGATCGATTCTGACCTGAAGCCTGAAATTGATCTGTCATCACCGGCCAGTGACTGGTTATTGCATGACCCAGGAATGTTCGCTGTTGTTTTTGTTGTAGTTACAGGTTGATAACTGGTCCTTGGCTTACAAGGCCACCAAAACCTGACTTTTACATACAGTACATGATATTCGCAAATAGCTAAGTACTGTGACCTGAGTTTTAGATGGATAGTAAAATCTAAATTATACAATGATATGTGTGACTAACATCCCTCTTACAATGAACTATTCTAATATTAGTCTGAATGGGCCAGTTGTCAAGCATTTAGACAACTGGTACTACTATGTAATGTTAAGGGGTCTTCATCGCCTAAAAAAGTAACCATTTATGTAGGACAAAAATATAAAATGAGTCACCGCGTATCAAAACCAAAGTCCATTTGAGGATAAAGGTTAATGAGATTGGCATGTGCCCCGTTGAGTCACCCGGTGAGCCCGAATAAAATTGTATTAATCAGAAAAGAATAAAGTTTGCAAAGCCAGTTATAGAAAAAAAATTAAGAAAATGCATTATCAATGTTATTCTTTTCATCACAATTAATTTGCCGATACGTAAAACATGCACAATTGCCAAAACTTGGTTAACTGACCTACAAGTTAAAATGGACAATCATTTTACGTTAAATCTATTACGAAACTGACCCCATATGTAAATTTGAAAATAATTGCTTTTTTTCTTCTTCTTACTGCCAAATTTGTTAAGGCTAAAAAAGATTATTTTATTATCAAAATGTAAAAACAAATTAAATTAAACCAGAAGAATGAAAATGTCTGGTATTACTTGAATTATTCGGACTACTATCCTCATCTCAGATCTTATTCTCACAACGTTTTGGCCGATGTAATCTCCGACCTCCTTCAGGTTCATCTTGTTGAACTCTGGAGTCTTTAAGTCAAACTCAGAAATCTGTATGGAATTTTGGACGGAATATTTTAGCACTTTATCCGTTAGGCCACAGGTCCTTGCAAGGATAAAATGCTAAAGTAATAATTAGTTCTAAGTGACAGTCTTCTAGAAGTTGAAGGTTCAATCCTCAGTGCGGGCGATACTAAGAACACAATTACGAATTACTTAAGACTTCTACTTGGTCATGGCTGACGGAATGAGAGCAAGCTACCCCCGTGGATTAAATAAAAAGTAAAAAAAGTAAGTTCGAAATTCCATACAGATTCCCGAGTTCAACACAAAGATTCTCGAGTTCAACACAAAGATTCTCGAGTTCGACAAGATACACCTAAAGAAAGTCGGAGATTACATCGGCCGAAACGTTGTGAGAATAACACTTAATAGTAGTCTGAATAACCCAAATTATACAAGGTGTCTCTGTATTCAGAAAAAAATAAAACCTTTTGATAAATAAAAAAATGAAAGTAAAATTGAAATAATTAGGTTGAATGATTTCATCGCTCGAATTAAAGCAAACAAAATAGATTTCCATTTTACCTTTCATGTTAAATTTCTGTCGTCTGCTGTTAGAAAATTGTTATAGCTTTATTTTCCCAATTCTTTTCATTAAAACACATTTATTTGCATATTGAAAAAAAAAGAGAGAAAGAAACAGAAAAAGTTTAGAAAGACAATATCAAAAGTTTTAAATATTACAAAAACACACAATGAAAAGAATGGATCTTGAAAACTGAAGAAAAAAGACACATTTTAAATAAAAAATAAAGACGGAAATATAAGAAATATTCATTCAGGAAATAGAGTTTGAAAGGAAACGAAAAAAGAGAGCATGCAACTGAATTCTGATTGGTTGAATTTTGGTTGTCAAGGTAACAAAAATATGCAAAAAGATAAACACTCAGTGTGGGTCACTGAACTGCTGGGAGTTCACTTTGCAATCCAAAACAAGCTAAGAGACTTTCTGACATTGACAATCTGACACATACCCACACACATGGTTATCCACAGATAGACTGTTTCGTTGTATCACAGCTCTTCAGTGTGGTCAAATATGCAAATGCATCAAGCTGAGATTGAAACCCCGGTTGTTTTTCCACTCTCTGAGCTGTTATCCACTGCACCATCGACCAAAGCAAGGAAGTATAATCTTCTATCTATCGCATCATCGTCACAAACGAGGAAAGGGAAATCTCACTGTTTATATAAACGATATCAACAGTCAAAGAGGGCTCTATTCGTTTTTACAAACAGCTTCGCATTATCGCTATTGACAACTGGCGAGTTCACTTCCAACAGTACTCAACCTACAAAGTGGTGGAATCGGACAAACTCATTCAAGCAAGATGACCAGACATGATAATATTCAACAAGAAGTCTGAAGCATATAGTATCAATGTCTGAAGCATATAGTATCAATACCTGAAGCATATAGTATCAATGTCGGTGTGCCTCAAGGATCTATTCTCAGGCCAACCCTCTTCCTGATCTTTATCAATGATCTCCCAAATCACATTCTAAGTTCATTCGTTTATATTTATGCAGATGACACAACCATCTATGGCAACACTTCAAAGAGCATTAATGATCAAGATCTCTTTGTTTCTCTTTTGATCTAAAGCACATAGTGCAATGGGGAAACACATCTTAAACCAAGCTTCTCTCTTTTCACCACCAATGCTTGGATCCTCACTTTATTCCAATTGAAATGAATGGCCCCTTTCCTTAAAGAAGTCCCCTGCTTTAGTAAGCTTCTAGCACTGACCTTCACTCTAGACCTCAAATGGAAGACTTACATCAAATCTGTTGCTATGTCTGTTGGAAAAATGGTTGGATCTTTCTACCGCTCCAGAAAGTATTTCACTCCTGATGCAATCCTCTACTTGTATAAAAGTCAAACACATCCTAAGATAGAGTACTGTTGCCACATCAGGTGAGGTGCTGCTTGTAGCACTCTTTTCTGCCTTGACAATGTACGAAACCGACTTCGAAACCTAGTGGGGGATGTCCTCTTCTGTTCCCTACAACCTACAAGATATGTTGCTAGTCTTTTTCTACTCTATTGTTATTTCCATTGTAGGTGCTCAATTGATCTCTAATCTATGGTTTCCCCCTGTAAAACATTTACAACAAAAACTCGTCTAGCTATAACAACTGTAAATAATTTTCTTTACTCCCTCTGAGTACCTAAAACTAAATGGAACTTCCATGAACAAAGTTTCTTTCCCAGAACTATCCGTCTGTCTTCACAGCTGACTATAGCATAGTCGTTTTCAAGTCCAATGTAAACAGATTTTTGTTAAGCAGTCCTCTTAAATAATCTAATTTCTGATCAGTCTCAACCATTGTTACCAACCAATCCTCATGTTGTTGTTTCACTGTCCTTCTGACAAACTCATTAACCCTTATCCTCGAGTGGCCTATGGGCCTTGATAAGTAGTGATTTGTTAGTACATAAAAAGGAAGGAGAAAAGTTGCCAAATAGTGGATTTCTCCATCCCAGCTGGTCACAGGGTGAAGATCAAGGAAACAAAAAACTAAACAAATACATGAAGTTTGCCAGTGAATGCGGAACATGAGAAAATTATTATAATACCGACAATTGTAGGAGAACTAGGAACAGTTCTAAAAACCTGCAAAGACTAGAAGAAATTGGAATGAAAGGAATGATTGGTACGATACAGGCACTGATGAAACAGCAGAAACTCACATAACCAGATGACGCCAACCAAACACGGACTAACTGAAATAACTGTATAAACAGATCGCATTTACTTTTGAATTAATAATATTTATATCATTATTAGTAGTTTTCATCAATTCACTGTTCAGGTACCTCATTGTAATACATCTTCCTTTTCCAGTTACTTCTTTCCAAGGACTGCAGGCTTGTGGAACTCTCTTTCTGCTGACTGTTTTCCTCCTACCTATAGCCATAGTCTTTTCAAGACTAAGTTTAATAGACATCTGTCTTTGTGTTAATCATCTTTCATTCTTTTTAAATCAAGTCGCTTCATGCCTTATGTGGAGCGACTTCCATTGAAAAAAACCAACATCATACTTCTTCAGCTAGAGGATCCAAACACAATAAGTAGTCCCTGATCCGTTGTTCCACAGTTTTGTGACAATACAGCTATTCCTGATAGTTATATTTATTTTAAGTTCATGTGGTGAATGTAATTTGATGCAAACAACAAATACTAGGAAAAATAGGTATTGTATCACATAAACTGTAGAACACAACAAATATTGATGGGTACACATTTTTTTTCAATCTAACATATAAAGTGATCTTGTGAGATTTTAAAAGTTAGACCTAAATAGCATTAAAGCTGACATATCCAACTGATTCTGACAAGCGATTTTTTTTATTTCTTATTGTTGTACCATGTTATTGGCACTATAATAACGTACTTTGCTGCAGTTTATTTTTAAAAGTACGTAGTCCCACCCGAACAACTGATAATATGGAAGGATTTTTCAATTATAACTGAAAAATCAAAACCAGCAAAAGAAATAACTCATATTTTAATTGAAGAATATAAAAAGAGTTGTTTCCCTTACAATTAAAATTTTATTTCTTTTTCTATATAAGTTTAAGAAATGTGCAAACATAAAAATTAAAAACTGAAATTACTTCACTGTGTCTCGGACAATGCCGAATAAATACAGCTAGTAGCTAATAAGATTAGGTTAGGTTTAGTAAATCGTTTCCTTAGCATTTATCAAACGAGTAACGTTAGATTTTAAGTAGAATTGAACTGAACAAAATTATAAATTTGAAAAAATCTTTACAATTATATATACTAGCAGGATGACCCGGCATTGTCCAGGATTGAATGAAGAACTCCTAACACATGACACTATATTACTTGTTTTTATTCTTTCTTTTTATGTAATATAGTGTCATGTGTTAGGAGTTCTTCACGATAAAACTTCTTTTTGTGTTTTTTTAGGTCTTCAAGGTAAGCCAACATGCAGTGGGAAAAAATGTGAGGAGAATTCTCCAACGGAAGAACAAATATGTTTGCCTATTTTGTCTTAAAGGAAATAAATGGAGCTAACCCTGAAGAGTTAATAGGCAAAATCTATATTTGAAAAGACGGGTCACAGCATTTGGCAGCTGACAGAAAAAAAAATCTTTCAATGTAGCAAGCTTCATTTTGTTTACAAAATTTTTCTGATTTTCAAAAAAAAAACAAGTCGCGGGTGTGTGGTCCCCCTCTGTATGTGACTCGATGTGGCGAGTGTAAAATGTAATAATTTGGGGCAATTTGGGGCATTTTTAACCCCTCTTTGACCCCCTGGGGCGCGAACCAGAATTTTTCTGAGGTCAAGGATGCTAATTTTATATCCAGAACAATTGCCTCCACATTTTGGCCAAGTTTCAGAAAAAGTGAATGGATGGATCAAACGTTATGGGAGAAAAGGGTAATTTTTGCCATTTTGGGGGCTTTTGACCACCTGGGGGCGTGAACCAGATTTTTTCCAAGGTCAGCGATACTTATTTTCTATTAGGAACAAATGCCTCCACATTTTGGCCAAGTTTCAGATAAATTGAATGGATGGATGAAAAGTTATGGGACAAAAAATGTCATTTTTTTGCCATTTCAGGGCCTTTTGACCCCCCCCCCTGGGGGGGGGGGGGGGCTAACCAGATTATTTTTCAAAAATCGGAGAATGTCACTTTCTAACCTGACCAAAGTTACAACTTCATGCAAAATTTCAGAGAAATTCAATAGATGGTTGCGAAGAAAAATCCGGACGGACAGATGAATGGACATGTCTCAAAACATAAGTCCCCCGATTTTATAAATCGGGGGACCAACAAAAAAAAAAAAACCCACATATAAGCAACTTCGGATCTCCTTTTGAGATTGGAACAGCAAGATTTTCCCAGTAATCGAATTATCTCCTGTTATTTCAATTTTAATTTATTTTTATAATTATAGCTTCTTCCCATTTTATCCTGTTATTCACTTTCACTTGTTACGCAGAGTCAAGTTTACAACAACTGTATCCATAGTGCAATACAACATAAGAGTGAATGTTAGGTTCTCACTAATTCGGTCTTTCTACAGATGCAGAGGGATAACAAAGCTATAGTTCGGTGGATTTGTGGTGTGCATCTAGATTATAGTTTGGTCTTACTCCCTGCTATTGAAGCAGAAGGTGCCCAGACTGGAGTCAACTCCACGTTGCAACAACCTATGGTGGTATAGACATGTTGAAGGAAACTCTGGTTGGATAAATGGATGTACAAACATCTCAGTCGAGGGTAAGTGAGGAAAAGGCAGGCCGAGAAAGACTTGGAGTGACTCAGTCAAAGATGACCTCAAGTAATGGCACATCGAAACCAATGTAAATGATAGAATTTCATGAAAAGTCACTTCACATCTGAAATGGAAAAGACATGCTAAGCGATGAAGAATTTATTTCTCAAAAAAATGTTTTACTTTGGAGAAACCTTTGAAAATAATAAACATTCACAATATGATATTAGGTAGATGAATTAGCAGTGAATTGTTGTTTTATTCTAGATCCTATTAATTTATTTTCCTGAAATAAAATACATTCAGAATATGAAATTTGGTAAAAAAAAAACTATCAGTTTTCTTCAAACTGTTATTTTATTGCAAATCTATTTCATTCATTTGTTTTTTCTTTCATCTTTTTTCCATATTTTGTGACATGCAAATATATAAAAAACAAAAACAAGGTTAAAACTCCCTCTGGTGTTAAGTACAGAATTAAATGTCAAGGGAGATAACTTACAGGCAAGAATTCAATAAATTATTAGGAATTTAAAATTCAATTTTGAAAATATTATAAAATGAAAAACCAAGCAGATGAATGCAGAATAAAGTTCCTATGATAAGTATCGTTATTTATTCTATGTGTTGTAATGTAAATTATGCATAATAATAATTTCAAAGGCGGCATTGAATCTACATTTATTTATCATTTTTTTTACTGATATGATTTTTTATGTTAGCATTATACGCATAATTACATAATCAGCCAGACTGTCGGTTACCTATTTGGCTCCGCAAGTCAGACTTATATAATTTATTTCCATTTTCATTCCCTTTGATGTTGTGGAAGCTTTTTAGATATGTTTGCATTTGACCTTGATTTTAAAACTTCTACAGATTACTTTGAACATGAAAATGATAATTAATGAAATGCGGATAAAATTATATAAACATCCATGTTACATACAGGCATTAAAGTTCTTATCACTGGCAACTTGTTTGGAGTGTGCATTGTATTTTTAAAAATGTTGAGAAAAAGATAAAAATGAGTAATATAAATTAACTTATCTTCATAACATAATGAAAGATAATCTAATTAGTTGATTTGAATGGATACAAAATATGTTCCTGTGGAAGATTTAGTGATAATAAATTGATTAGAGTTCTTCATTTTTTCTTCATACTGCTGAAGATGCTAAGGTCTGTTCAGTTATCTATTGCTTTCTGGTCTGCTGCTGCTGCTGCTATTGGTCTGTTGCCCTTTTTATATACAGAATGTGTGTACATATTTGTAGACAGCCGCTTCAGGACACATTTTTTGTTGTTGTTTCATATTTTTTACACATGTATTAGCTGAAAAGTATAAAACTTCCTTCCTAGAAAGTTGACACTTTGCAACATGTTAATCTGCAACATGTTAATCTGCAACATGTTAATCTGCAACATGTTAATCTGCAACATAGTGTGCAATCTGTAGTGGAAAAATGAACCTGATTAATAAAAAAAAAAAAAAGACTGTAAATTGGGTTCATTGGGTGCAACCCCTCTCAAATTAGACTTATTGCTAATTATTTCCATTAAGAGTTATCTATTTTTCACTAATTGGTAGATTGGAGGAAATAACTTGTCTCTACTAGATGGCGCTGTTACTTATCTTTTCATTGGAATGGGATACTAAAGAAATTTGCATAGGGATTATGGTGATTTATTGTTAGCCAATCATAATCTATGGGGAAGGACACAGACATATAAGATTGACATTTGTCCGTAGCAATCAGTTAGCTGTAGTCTTGCAGCTGTTAAAGAGTGGAATCCGAAAGACGATTATAGAAGTGTAAGAGATGGGTAGAGAGTTTAATGAAAGTAATTTTGTAAGACATCTGTGCCTGATTTCTTTTTTTTTTCATTGGTCCCCCGATTTATAAAAAGAGGCATGTCCGTCCGTCCGTCGGGTTTTTCTCCGCAACCATCTATTGAATTTCTCTGAAATTTTGCATGAAGTTGTAACTTTGGTCAGGTTAGAAAGTGACATTCTCCGATTTAAAAAAAAAAATCTGGTTAGCCCTCCAGGGGGTCAAAAGGCCCCGAAATGGCAAAAAATGACATTTTTTGCCCCATAACTTTTCATCCATCCATTCAATTTCTCGGAAACTTGGCCAAAATGTGGAGGCAATTGTTTCTAATAGAAAATAAGTATCGCTGACATTGGAAAAAAATCTGGTTCGCACCCCCAGGGGGTCAAAAGACCCCAAAATGGCAAAAAATGACCCTTCTCTCCCATAACGTTTGATCCATCCATTCAATTTTTCTGAAACTTGGCCAAAATGTAGAGGCAAGTGTTCTGGATATAAAATGAGCATCCTTGACCTCAGAAAAATTCTGGTTCGTGCCCCCAGGGGGTCAAAGGGGGATCAAAAATGCCCCAAATTTATTGCATTTTACACTCGCCACATCGAGTCACATACAGAGGGGGACCACGCACGCACGCACGCACACGCGAGCACGGCTCGTTATCTTATAAATCATTGACATTCCTAATTATGGTGTAATTAGGGCGAATATAACCTGGCAGAGTTCAGCCCTCTACATTTTATACATGCATATAGGTGTTACGCTGAAGTTTTATAGATGTTGCTCTGGTGTTAATAGAGTTTTATAGTCTCATACTGATGTTTGTAGGAGAGTAACAATGGAGTTTTTTTTTACTGGTGTTCATAGGCATTAAACTGGAGTTTTATAAGTGTTATATTAGTGTTTTGATTCACCTTAAGTAGTTTCCCTTACAAGTTATTTCACCCACATCTTGGGTGAATGGATATAGATTCATGATTTTTCCAAAAATATTCAACAACCAGTCTAAACAGGATTTGAACACTTCATGCCGCATCCACAATCCATGCCAGTAATTATAACACTTGCATATGCAATGAATGAAATGATTATCCATTGTAAATTCAGTCTCTTTTAATGGGTTGTAGACACCATTAAAAGAGAATTAATTTACAACGTATTTCTCTGCACATGATTAGAGGTCATACAAATAGATACAAAAAACGGACACCAATTTACAATAAACTTTAATAATTTGTTATATTTGTTAGTACTACAAAAGAAATTCAATAAAAACAAAATTGCAAAGTATTTGATTATTTTTACTCCAAATATTTTCAGTCAACAGTGCTTCCCTGCAAACTATATGGTCATCTTCAAATCCAATCACAACAAATACTTGTCATAAACCATCCTCATAAGTAATCAAATATAGTTCATTCAATTCTTCATCATTCCAATGACAATCTATCCATCTTACTAACCCTTATCCTCGAGTGACTTTTGTTCTTGATGAGTGTTGATTCATTAGTTATATAAAAAAGTGCATTTTCCCAATTTGGGAGCAGATCTTAATCAAACTAAATTTAATTTTAATGAAAAACTAAGCCAATATTTCCATGCAAAGTTGTACTTTTCCGGTCAGCATTTGACTACATGATATGTTTAATAATGGAATTCTTTTGGTGAACTTCTATAACTGCCCCTCTGAATTTTAATGACTCATTGATAACTAAATCTATTAATCCCATAAAAAAAATTCTTATTTATCTTTTTATTTTAGAATTTTAGGATTTTATGCCTTCACTAGAAAAAATGTGACCCATTGTGTTACTTATTACGATTGGGTTATATTGTTTGAATCAGGAAAAAGTGAGTTTGTAAAGCCAGTTAAATATTAAAAAATAAAAATACATTCCAAATTAGTCACTTTCTGCTGCCTATATCCCTCCCCATCTCTCTTTCTCTACATGTGTTAAATCGTATTACTACTTGTTGTATTTTCACTTTTTTTATAACAGACTTTTTCAATCCTTTTATTTTTTCCTTTCTTTATAACCTTCGACTATTAATAATGAGAGAAAGAGAGAGGAGAGAGTGACGGAAAGGAGCGTGATTGATACCATATGAAATAAGAGTAGGGCTTAAACAAGATACAGTGAGCGAGGGAGAGAGTGATAGACAGAAATTTAGTAAGTGATGGGTCACTGAGTGAGTTCATTTCAAATTAAAGCTAATTAGAAAAATTAAAATGGATTTAAAAGAAAACCATAACTCAATCCTAAAACTGAGGAATACTTTAGTATGTATTTTGTTTGATTAAAATATATAGGAAAGAAAGCCTTAGGGAAACAAACGTTGATTAACTCAGATTTAGGATAATAATAGATGTTTTGTCACAAAACTGGGAATATTAATTAAAATGGACAGTGGTCATTATATTTATGTGCCGGTGTAGTTAAATATAATGAACAGAGTTATTTAACACCATAAAAGAGAGTAGAAAGTGGACCATTGGGTTACTTTTCGCAGCCTCGTAACTCTCACTTCCCTTATTTTGTCCTTTAGTCCTCACATTCCATGAGCGATGTTTCTGACAAAGGGGGAAGAATTGCTATTTTCTGGGTCAGAATCTATCCATCGTTGGCTAGTTTTTGACCGTGAAGTAATATTTTTTTTAGCTCCTTACATTAAGTGATGTCATGCCTTGTCTGGAGCGATTTCCATAAAAAATAAAAATAGTATTCATAGTTTTGATCACAAACATACAAACACAGCATGTTATTATATTAATGATTTTTTTTCGTTCTTACTAAAAAATGTGGAAATCTGCATGAAACAAGTGTTTTGATCTTTCTCTTGGGATCAAATTGATAAGTCCAAGTCTCGTTTCCAGTTATGATTTGTTCCATGGAATCATCCTCTTCACCAATTTTAATCTTACGTAAAAGGCTCATGGAAATGTCAGTCTTTTCAGCTGGCTGGTCTTCATGCAACACTTTTGGCACAGAGGGCTTACTGAGATCAAGATGTTCACAGAAAATTGAAAATACTGATCCTTATGAAATCACTATTTGTTTAGCTATCACGTCAATCAAAATACAATGGTTTTCAACCAATGTCAAATCTTGAGCCACAGTTTATTCATCTGTTCAGTTTGATAGTCTTCCTTCTCTTGAGTCATCTTTGAGATCATCTCACACATTCCTTAAAAAGTTTGATCTCTCACAAAACCGTTCTTTTGCGAGGGAAAGAATCCCCACAAACTTATTGCAATGCATTAATGACCGTAAAAGATTCCGAACAGAAAGTTTTTTTTTTATGAATTTCATATTAGTTCTTGTTTTAAATTCGTGTTTTTCCAGGTTGTTAAAAGAGCCTTTTTTTTTTAAACACACTCTACTGTTCACATTCTTTCTACGAATGATTCCCCACTTATTAAGACTAAACAATACTATTATTTTTGTTATTGTCAATATAATAATGCACTTCACTACAATTCATTTGAAAAATTACTAGACAATCTAATATGAAACATTTTTAACTAATCACTAAAAATACATTTTCAGCAAGAAGAACTCATCTTTTTATTTGAAGAATATAAGAGTTGTTTCCCATACCACTAAAATTTTATTTCTATATATATATATATATATATATATATATATATATATATATATCTAAGTCAGCATTGTTGAACGTCATGGAACTTTCGCGTTTGTATATCTTCTTCGTGAGTTTCTCAAACCGTCGAGCTATCCTTCTGGTTTCAGGTGGCAATCTGTATAGTACTTCTGCGATAGTTCTTAATTCGGACATTTTTTTCGAGCGCTTTCGACTTTTGTAGTCGTCTTCAGGATTAGGGTTTAAAATAAGAAGACTTGAGTTAATGTTTTATAGGTATCGTTAAGGACGAATGAAAGAGAGAAGAGGGTGTGTGATTGAGTTTATTTTATTCTATCGTTTGTGTGTTTGGTTTTATTGTTTATTTATTTATTTTATTAATTCTTATTTTTACTATTATTTATTTATTTATGATTATTTATTCCTATTACTATTATTCCCATTATTTTAATTTTTTATTTTATTTTTTTTTATTACTTAATTTTCATTTAATTATGGAATACTTTTTATATATATATATATATATATATATATATATATATATATATATATATATATTGTGTGTGTGTATTTAAGCAGCATATTTTCATTAAGGCAAACGTTATTGAACAACACGGAATGCTTCTTCTTAATAAGTCTTTTTTTTCCATTTGTTGGATTTTTCAGATGGTCTCAAGTATTTTTGTAAAATTGTTGTATGTAGGATCCGTAGGTTTTATGTTCCATTCTTTGCGAGTACTTTCGATTGATTCATTCAATCATCTTCAGGAGGGTATTAATCTTGGTGCGTTCACAACTGATGAATTGGTCGAATGGTGTGGTAATATATGGCTTCTTAAATGAACGTCTGAGTGACAAGATGCTGTATGCAGGACATGATCACGTGCGAAGCGCGTGAAAAATTAAAAATGATTTTTTTGACAGCTAAGAATAAGTCAATTACTAAGCTAGACACTTTAAAATATTGTGGCTAGTCTCGTAATTAACATTGTTTATTGTAGGATATTTAGTCTTTATGTGTCAAGAATTTTTAGTTTTTTGACATTGGGGTTGTGATGTATAACTTTTGTGTTATTGACCAAGAGGTGTCTAAATTGTGAATAGGGGAAGTTATATTCTTTCAAGTGATGGCAGATTGAACTAAAGTCGAAAAGATGTAATGTGAGCCTTTAGGAAAGTCTAGTGGTGGTGTAGCCAATGTAACAATTAGTCTTATTATTGTTGGAGATACATCCTCCCATGGGACATTGGAACTGATATATTACATTGGTTCGTTCTACATAGTTTTGGGCCTGAGATGGGTACTTGTTAATTATATGATTAGAGGTTTTGAAGTTTTTATAATAAATGGTAAATCTGATTTTTTTTTATTACTATTGACGTGTATTATGTTTTTAAGAACTATTTCATCTAAGTTAAAATTCGGGTGTATTTGGTGGCAAGAGAATAAGTTAATATAGTGGGAATTGTTTTAGCTGGTTATTATTAATATTGTCTAAGTTTTTAATCATTGATTTAATTTGTTCGTCTACAAGATAATTAGGGAATTGGTTGTTAATTAAGATTTGTTTGATTTTTCTTAATTCGTTCAAAAATTATTTTCTGGTTAAAGAGATTAATTTTGCACAGTTTGATAAAGTTTTTATCATATATCGATGGGGACATTCACTTTCTTACTTTAGAATGCACAAGTTTTTTATAGGGAGATGTGATGAATGCATCATTGTTAGAGTCAATAAGTACATTCTTTTAGCTTTTAGCTCATAAGTGAATGTAAGAACAGAATTATTTTGAAAAATGTTTTGTAAGTTTTATCTCATCATTATTGTCTGTTAAAATAAAGATATCGTCCACATACCTGGTATAAATGGAAGGTTTAGTAATTATATTAAATATTTTATTTTCGAGGTTGTGTGTGTATATTTCCTTAGTTTAACTTCTACTCTATTTTGTTTGTTTTAAAATAAAATAAAAATTTATTTTAATTATTTATTTATTCATGTATTTATTCATATTTTGTTTTATTATACTTTATTTTATTTTATTCTCTATAATTATCATTAATTATCTTTTTTATCCTTTTATTTCTTAATTTTATTTTATTATAATATTTTTCTTATTTTAATTTTTTTCTCATTTTTATTATTATTATTATTATTATTGGTTCATTCTATATTTTAAATATTTAATTTGCTGTTTCTAATGTAGTTCCATTGCTATTATCATTTTGGAACTGATTGATGGAGTAACATATGGTTGCATAATGGGAGGTTATGTCTCCAATATTGTCTTAACATATGTTTTTTCTTAAATGACTTCTGTATGTGATGTTGTAAAGGGCACTGATGAAGAGAGAGTTTTAAATCATCTAAAGTATAATACAAAATAACATTTTTGAAAATTGTCTTGGAAACGCCAATTAATCGTTGTGTTTGAATTCTTGGAACTGATATAAATAATGTTCTAATTTTGTTGATCTCAACTCACTTTATATATATATATAATTTAGGAAAGGTGTATGTATGTTTGTATGTGTTTATTAAATATGTGATATCTGACTATTGGAATGGTGAGTGGGTTTGATGTGTAATATGGGGGGATCATTTAAGATCTACTGTCATTAGTTTAGAGTAATTAGATAGAAATTTTTACTCCATAAAATTTGCTGATCTGTGAAACTGCGGTCAAAACTTATTTCTAGAAATAGATATATTTTGATTTGTCTAAAAGTTATTTGACTTATTAGTGTTGCATAAACATATATATATATTCCCCTATTTGGCACTATTGAGATCTTAATATTATAGGATAATATTGGCTGTAATCTAACCTGTAAGATCGTTACTAAAAAAATGTTTTTTCAAATACTATCTCGAATAATAACAAAATAAATTATACTAGAGTATTTTTTTCAACCCTCTTGGCCTAAGATATAAAATAAATGTGTCTCCTATCACTTATTATATAATTAGGTGCTAAACGTAGGTGTTTATAGATTGTGTATATTGGGAGGGGGGGGGGGTCATCTTCTAATATATGAATTATGAAGTTTAATTAGATTTGCCTCACCTTAACTGGTCGGTTTGGTTTATATGAAAATTGAATTCGATTAGTTTATGTTGGCATGAGTTTAGGGTTGAATTATCTCACCTGATTTGAAAAAGTTCCACTAGTGTTTACTTGTTACATCTGCATCTCATAACAGTTATTTTTGAAAACTAATGGAAAAATAATAAATTTCCAGCAATCTGAAAACATGTTTACTTTGAGTTTTTTATTTTTCTGCGCCCAAGTATTTTTTCTGAAATTGAAAATTATTTACTGTTCAGGTTATTTAATTTTCAGAAGAAATTAAGTATCATTTATTGAAATATGATTTTTGGTAGAACTTTTTAGGAACTTGCATTATCCAACTTTTTTGAAGATTGAATCCACTTTTAAAAATAAAATATATATTTGACTTTTGAATCCAATTACTATAGTGTAGAACTATGCTACCCCTCTTGACGACTATCAACCCCAACGTTGTGTGTCCGTGGCCTTCTTCTTGTCTTCATCGTTGTTCTAGCCGAGTCGTCTATCCACTGACGAATCGTCAAGGGAACAGCACTGGTTTACAAAACAAATAAAAGCAACGCGACTCACAAGAAAGAACACAAACTCATATACATTGTGTTTCAATCAGTCGTACTCTGGTTGTGTGTGATACCCGAAAGGAACCCCAAATGTTAACGTCCACATTTTAGTGAACAGAGATTAAATTGTCTGTTGAGTCCCAACTCGTCAACTTTTTGCTGCAAATCATTGCCTGTCATAAAACTAACTTATTGTGGTCAAAATTGTTGTAAAACCCTATCACTCCTACATATCATATCTTAGGTCTTTTTGTCTTAGTCACCAACAAGCCCTCACTTCTAAACAATAGAAACGGACCACTCCTTGTTGATTGTCCATCCTATTTTGGATCCTCTTTGTATGAGTTAGTGAATCATCTACCCCCAACCCACCCCACCGTTCAGGGATTCCCCCCATCCCCTGGTCTATAGTATCACAATAGCCTGCCATTAAAGGAAAAATAATAAAACAAGGTTTATGGAGGATTTTTTTTGTGTGTTTGTGATCATCTAACAATTAAATTGTTATCTTTGGTTGTATGAATTGATAAAGAATTTATGTGCTGACGATATTATTATGGACAATAAATTTCTGAAACATATGTACACAAGGATAAATAATGATGAAAAACGGTGATTTAAGGTTAATCCGTTATCAGCAGCAGTTTACATAATTTAAATTGCCGTTTTTTTTATTTTTGCCTTTCTCATCCACAGCCATGCCGGAACTCAGACAATTTAAGGCAAATAAAAATTAATGACTTGGCCAAAATGTGGAGGCAATTGTTCCTAATAGAAAATAAGTATCGCTGACCTTGGAAAAAATCTGGTTCGCGCCCTCAGGGGGTCAAAAAAACCCAAAATGGCAAAAAATGAATCGTTTCTCCCATAACGTTTGATCCATCCATTCAATTTTTTTGAAACTTGCCCAAAATGTAGAGGCAATTGTTCCGGATATAAAATGAGCATCCTTAACCTCAGAAAAATACTGGTTCGCGCCCCCAGGGGGTCAAAAATGCTCCAAATTGCCCAAATTTATAGCATTTTACACTCGCCACATCAAGTCACATACAGAGGGGGACCGCGCGCGCGGCTTGTTTTATTTTTGATTTTCAACAGTCTCAAGTCTGACCACATGACTTTCAAATGAAAAATTTTCTCTTTCCTTTCTCTTCTCTTTCTCCCCCATTTTATTCTCCCAAATATGATTTGAAGTAAGGATTGTATTCAAATTTTTCCTGATGAGATCTCAGTTTTTAACACCTGTAGATCAATAACATCGACATGCCAGTGTCACAGATTTTGTATATGTCTGTATGAATGAAAATAATCATATATATAAAAGCTCTATTTGATATTGAGCACTTTTTATAAACCTGGTTGAAATTCTTTGGATTTCTGTCCTGTGGATGTATACTTTACCTGGATTACTATATATATATATATATACAGGGTCGGGCAGATAAATTGGAACTAATTCAAAATGCTAATATCTTTTTTATTTTTGATCATATGATTACTGTTTTTTTTACTAAAGATCCTTAAACACTTTATTGCAAGATAGCATAATTATATTTACTCAAATTTGTTTTAATATGGCGGAATTAGCACGAAGAATAACTATATGCGAAATGAGACGCGCCGGGAGTTCTCCTTCAGACATTGTTAAGAGCACTGGCTATGCAAAAACGACTGTCTATCGGGTTGTGGCTAATTTCGATACCGAGTGTAAGGTTGAGAGAAGTCGGCACAGTACTCGTAGTGATCGAAAGCGCACAAAAACTTTCCTGGTGAGACTAAAAAGGTCGATTAAGGCAGACCCAAGTCAGTCGATGTCGAAACTGGCAAAAAAGCGCAATGTGAGTCGCAGAACTATCAGCAGAGCAATCAACGAAGATCTTGGGATGAAGTCCTACGTTAGGAGACGCCGTAATCTCCTCACTGCCCGTTCAAAAGCTATCAGAGTTGAAAGATGCCCCAAGCTTATCAACCATCTTAAACACAAAGGAGGACATGTGCGCATTTTTGTTGATGAGAAAAAGTTCATCGTGGATGAGGTTCCAAATCGCCAGAACACTCGAGTTATTGCCTGTGACCCTTCGGAAGTTCCTCCTGTGATGCAGAGCAAAAATCCTGCTTCTGTGATGGTTTTTGCAGCCGTGGCAAGTGATGGAAAGGTAATGCCTCCTCATTTCATCGAAGCGGGTCTTAAAATCAACACAGCGGAGTATTTGAACATTCTTAATAATGTGTTATTGCCTTGGATCCGTAGAAACTACGATCCTACGAAAGTCATGCTCATCCAAGACTCGGCACCAGCGCATGGAGCAAAGAAAGTTCAAGATTTCATGAAGGAGAATCTTCCCTTGTTTGTTCCGAAGGATATTTGGCCCAGCAGCTCTCCAGATCTAAATGTTTGCGACTATTATCTATTCGGCGTCGTCGAGGGACAGACTAATGTGAATCCACACCCAAATATAAACTTATTGAAGACAGCCATTCAACAAGCATTTCACAATCTCGATCCCAGTAAAATAAAGAGGAGCTGTTCACGGTTTTGTCAAAGAATCTCCAAAATAATTGATGCAAAGGGTGCTCATATTGAATAATTTTGTTCAATAGACTGTAATAATTAAATAAATAAATGTTAAAATGATATATATCCATATTTAATCCTTTAAATTATGAATTTTGTAAAAATAAAAAAAAGTACCAATTTAGCTGCCCGACCCTGTATATATATATATATATATATATATATATATATATATAGTTCGGCAGCAAGTCATTTTTTATGTAAGCTTCATTAAAGATCACAGAGTTCTCTCTCTTTACTGTGTTTCTTGTTAATTTCTCGACTCGGCAATTGTGAAGAGGGAGGACTCTGTGGTCTTTAATGAAGCTTGCATATATATATATATATATATATATATATATAATATAATACCCCCCTGTAATTCTTATCAGTTCTCTAACACACTAGCTTCAAAACGCAAGTCTGCTTAATTTTTCAAACCAACCCTGGCCCATAACACTTATATTATTTCAACTGTTACTAGCATTTCTGTCCATTCTCCTTAATAGCCTCCATAACCCCCTTTGAGAAATCTTTTTAACTAATTGATTGATTCAAGCTAGTTACATAACTACTTATTTTGGCCTATTTTTGAATAATCCTAATCCCTCTAAATACTCGCGAGCCATTTTCTATCGGTCTATTCTCTCTTTGTTCAACTTATCTTATCTTTGACCAATCTCACCCCCATCCCCTCAAATCATATTTTCATACTACTTGGAAACCCCTTGCAAGTTTCCCTTATATATCTAATTAAATTTAAACTGTAATTGTTAATTGTTACCCTGTTACGACTCACTCACCATTTAAACCATAGATTATAAAATTGACACTGCACTCAAGTTTTTGATTGAACCAACCCAATTCCACCCCCTATTACTAGTAATCGAAACAAATTGTTTCAAACAATCTATCCTTATCCCTTACACTGTTCCCCTCTCCTAAATTTCAATATAACAGAGTAGAACAGACTTGATCTTTAATTTCACTAACCCTTTTTCCATTAATTTATTTCCCCCTCTTGTCTCCTTGGTCATTTAATGTCCCTCCAAATTATTAATCTAACCCTTAATTTGGTTTTTAAATTAAAAATAAATAAATTAAAAAATTTTTAAATTAACTATTCCCTAGCTTCTTTTAAATTTTAATTTTTAATTTTTTAATTTTAATCATCCATTCTCTCACATTCCTCTATTTATTTTACCATGCTTTTAACTAATTCTACTTTAACCTTTTTAAACCCCCAGAAACCATAACTGGTAACTACAATTTAATTTGCTCTTAGCTGCCTGAAATGTTAGAAGCTCACTCATTTGATTTCTATTTTTAGAATCAACAATTTCTATACTCACTTCCCACTTAAGATTAATCCCACCCCCCAAACCTACATCCTACCGCTCGCCCACACCCTTAACCTACCTGTCACTTTAACTACATCCCCATACCAACCCTTCCTCCTTTTCCCCCCAATTCACAAAGCGACTTTTTAAACTATCCCGTACCTCATACCCCCCCCCCCCTAACCCCAAATCTTTAACTTTTAACAACTTTGCCTTTTTTGTCTCATTCGGATTTAAACCTTGAATGAGATCCTTCTGTTTTACTTGGCCCGGAAGTAAATCAAAAAAATGGCCTGTCTTCCTCTTCTGAACCTCCTTTAAGTGCATCTGGACTTACCTACTTTTTTAGCACTTTCTCCAATCTGCTCCTACGCAGAGAGTTTTTCTTCACATTCTACAATTTCACCGGACTTCTTTTCAACGGAAATTTACCACCCGGACAATTTGCATATCTTTTTCACGGAACTTTTCTTTTCATTCAATACGTTTTTTTAACAAAAATTATTTTAATAATTTTTAATAATAATTTTCATATTTTTCAAATATTTGAACTTTGGTTTTTTCGAAAGCCAACTTATCCATCTGTATTTCTCCTTTGATGACAAGATTTCGATCTTTGAAAAGCCTTGGCTTAAGGAAAGAATAATAAACACTAGTTTATTACTGAATGCACCTTGCATTGAACAATTGAAATTTGAAATAAATTTGGACAATCGTCGCATATTTATCACTCTTTTTTCTTCTATCTCTCTCTCTATATATATATATACATATATCTGTGTGTGCGTGTGTAAGGTTAATGAGAGAAACCCCCAGCAAAGTGCTCATTATTAAGGAAAATAAAAAAACTAAGAGCATAATATTTATTTATATATATATATAAGCAGACATAAACAGAGGCTGAAGAGAGTCCGGTAAAGGAGATCAATTATAGGTCCCCTTTGTTTACATTTGAAACCGATGATACCAATGTTGTTCTAATCTTCTGTAATATATATATGCTATATGGGGTAAGGTACACGATAAGTCATGAAAATGAAATGCTGTGGTAGACAAAATGTTTGAAAAAAGACAAACGGAAAACAGGTTAGAATGCAGGAGAAAAACAAAAAACAAGAGATTTGACCGGTTCTGTTCGTATCATCGAACGTCTTCAGAAAAAGTGAAGATTTGGAAACAATTTTATTTTATTTTGAAGGCACACACATAGGAGAAGAAAAAGATGATCCGATTGGAACATATGAGAAGACCCTTAGCTACATTGAAATATGATTTGACAAGTAGGCGACATATTTCTTTTTATTTCTCATTCTTTTTTTTATATACCTTCATCCATTTTCCTCTTCTTTTTCATTTTTGCACCCACCGAGCTAGCATGGGAGGGGGGAGGCGGTAGGATATATATATATATATATATATATATATATATATATATATATATATATATATATGTGTACGTTACGCTTGCTGATACATAGCACCCATCTTCTCAGTTTGATCAAATTTGGTCTAAGGCTTCTGGAGTTTTAGTGTAGGCATACGTGCATACATACATATATATAATAAAAGTTTTAAAAAGGTTGAAGGCAATGCGAAGTTCCGGATCAAGCGATCCGGAACTTCGCATTGCCTTCAACCTTTTTAAAACTTTTATTATTACTCCCAGCAATGCTTCCAGCAAACTACCTATTTCTATTATACATATATACATACATACATACATACATACATACATACATACATATCAGCGTTGAAGAGTTGGAAGGTACAAGGTCCGACTCTGACTCCTAGGATTCCAAAAATTCTTACTCCGACTCTTAAAATTCCAAATCCAACTACTTATTTTCAAGTTTTTCAATATTCAAACTGTCTGTTGATTCTTCGGAAATTAAAAAATCCGACTCCGACTCGGTTACTCTGATGCATAAATAATCTTCCCTTTATGATATAGATTTTCTTATTTTCGTTCCTTCATTCTTATTTCCCCCCTTACTTCCTACCAATTTCTATCAGCTTAAAACTCACTCCCTCATAAATATGTTCATCCCCCCCTCTCAAATTTAATTCCGACCATATCCTTACGAATCTCGACTTCTCTAATTTCTGTGGTAAATCAAGTTTCTTGTGCATCTGTGAGAATTCAAATATGATAAAATATAATTCAATATACAGTTCACTCGCATGCGTATGCCACTGTGTGTGTGTGTGTGATGTATCTACTATTGTTCATGCACCTATTCTATGTCACCTATAATTCCTTTCTTTCGATCCCCCCCCCTCCCCCACCTTACACCCACTGCTCTAGTTCCCCTTTTTTAGCAGGCTAATATCTAATCTCATTCAATCCAATAATTTCCTTACCCGAATCTTTCCATTTATTCTTTCACCCAAATTGCATAATGTAACTAGAAATGCACTCAGTAGAGAGTATACCTCCACTAAGGCTCAGTAAAAAGAAATAAAAATTAGTAAACTAAAAGTAAGTTTTGAGTGGCATAAATGTTAATTGCTGGAATATGATGAGATATTATGAGAGTTAATATATAAAATACAGTTATCCACAGACACGTGTTTTGTCATCTTTACAATTTATCAATGTGCAGTGAGATGTGAAACCCGGACCTCTACCAAATGAGCTATCAAATCTGCCACTTATAGTGAGGGAAATTATATCGTATTTAAATGGGACTATTCATTTATTTACATTTCACGATACTTATAACTGAAAGTACTCAATTCTTTACGGAAGAGAATTGCTTCATCATGTCTAGATTCCTTATTCCAATTTTGATCAAAATTACATGATTGTGCACCACTTTTATGTCCCCTTATAAAGATTAAAATCAAGATATGATGCTACTAAACCTTATGTCTACAATCCTTATTCTAATTTTGATCAAAATCTATTACATGAATCGCAAGTATTTGAATTTTCACGAAGAACTTCCACCATTTTTTTAAAACCCCTTTGCATAAAACTAAATATAGTTCACATTTGGATCTCTTACGCCTAGCAGCTGTGTTCCAAAATTCATAATAATTGGTTAATTAGTTTAGGAGTGAATCCTATGCATACAAATATCTAAACAAATAAACATATCTAACTTCATATAGATAAAGATTACAGGTGAAAAGAGCTATTAAGTAATAATCTTTATTTCTAATTTAAAAATAATTATTTTTGATTTAAAAAAAAAACAACTTTTTTCCATTGTTAAATATATAAATACATATACTAGTGTGCTCATGCCATAAAAATAACAGCAGGCTTTTTCATTGCTTCCAAAACTTACAACTTTTATGATTAAAGTTATTTTCGTCTTGTTTACAACCAATGCCAATACTTCGAGTTAGATGCTGCTACTCCTTGCTATTGTTTACTTAAATGAAAAACATATCTTCTGTTAAACAAGACAAAACTCCTGTTCCCCTTACAAATTTTGATTCCCAACTCAGCTTTTATAATTAAATTCACTTGGAAAAATATTTATCATTGTTTACATACTAATGTTTCAGTACATATATATATATATATATATATATATATATATATATATATATATATATATAGTTCTGAATTTTTTGTTCATGGGAGTTAATCTGATAAACCTGATGTGTTTATGTTATAGTGCTCAATAACAAGTAGAGCTATATTTTAGTGTAAATTTTTTATTTATTTATTTATTTATACAAACATTTTAGCTACATATGTGCATACATGTTTTGGCGATAGCCTTTTATTCAAAGCAAAGCTTCATAAGGTCAGTCCAACAGTGAAGACGCTGAAACATATATGTACACATATGTAAGAATTTTTATATATATATATCGATGTTATCAAGTTTGATATGTTCTGATAACACAATTAATAAAATAAATATTATGCTCTTATTATTCAATAATTGAGCACTCTGTTGGATTTCTTTCTACCAAGCCAAAGATATCTCTCTATATATAATTATATTAATTATTTTAAAATCTCCTGAAAGAATTAAAAAAATAAGATTTCCCAAATTAATTCAATTTCAAACTTGCAAAAAATAGAAGTTCAATTTTCTTATGATAAACATAGCTTAGTATATATATATATATATATATATATATATATATATATTTAAAAAAATAGCTTTTTAGATAATTCCAAAAGAAATTCATAGCAAAGTCTTTTTTTCAACACACGTCTTTTGAAATTAGCTAAAAAGCTATTAATATATATATATATATATATATATATATATATATTAAATAGTTTATATATATATTGAAACAGAGACATAAGTCACAGAAGGTCCATCCTCCTAGTATTTACCTTCTCTCTGAGAAGTGTTTAATTTTTTTCTTTTGTTTTTTATGGAAATCGCTCCAGACAAGGCATGAAGCAACTTGATGTAAAGAGCTAAAAAAATACTACTTCAAGGTCAAAAACTAGCCAACGATAACTGTTAGATGGATAGATTCCGACTCATATAACAGCAATTCTTCCCCCTTTGTCAGAAACATCGCTCATGGAATTTGAGAACTAAAAGACAAAATAAGAGAAATAGGAGATACAAGGCTGCCGAAAGTAAACCCAAGGTCCACTGCTAATCGTCTGAGGCGTCCCTACCAGAGAATGACAACAGAGTTGCTCAGGCATTTTTTGTAGGCCAGAATGCATCTCATCTAGTGTGCTGGCTTTTCAAACCCCCTCCTGACCTTGTGTCTAACCTCCTGCTGAGGAGGTAAATAAAAATAATGCATATTATTACATTAACTTTCCTTCTTTTTTTTTTACTTTGATTCACCGTAAACAAGGCACATTGCCACTTAGACATAATGGGACTACTGTGAATTAGGGGTTATACTTACAAGGGGATCCTATTTTTGCATGTTGGTACAGTCTGGAAAACAGTGAGCAGGGATGGAATTCCAAAGGCGAGCAGTACGAGGAAGAAAGCTATTAGAGTAGAAAGCGACTAGGGACCTATTATGATGTATCTGCATATTACATTAAATAAAAAAATAAATACATAAAAATAAAATACACATCTGTTATACTTTAGTTAATGCATTGATTAAAATGTAGAAAAAAAAAAGCTATAAGAATTATAAATTTTCAGACAATTCCGAATCCTGGTCACATAGACAATTTAATCTTTAAAAAAACCATGTTACTGTTACAGACAGTTGGCAATTAATGAATTCTAAGTCAGTCGCAAATACAGGCTCCAGGCAGACGTGCTATAAGCGGTACATTAAGCGGTTCCCCTTTGGTTAGGCAACGGTGTCGATTTATAGTGACCTGACGAATCCATCCGATCACTATGGGTAAATCCGGATCAGTCCACAACACCTCCCCCTTAAGACGTATTTCTTCCTTGAAATATATCTTTTCCTCTTTGGGTCAATCTCTAGACGTTCTGTTGAATTTCTCTTTCTTTCGTTGAACGTCTTACTTCAGTAGCAAGAGTAATAGTAAGGTTTTCAGGAATCGGTACATCAAACACATTGTAAAGTACCTTCATGGGTTCCTTATGTGAGGTTTGTTTTTCCACGTATCTGCATCTCAACTGATTTACATGACACTTGTTTTCCAACTTTGAACCCCGACCATGTATATCAGGCGTCCGATTCTGCTGGTGACAATACCGTCTTGTCAGAACATTTTAATCTTCCTGTAATTTTCAAAAAACACTTTTTCACCAACATTAAAATGTCTGATCTTACCATCCGTGTTTTAAAAATGTTTTTTTTTCACTGGCAATAATTTGTTAAAAATGGTTTTAATTTTTTTTGCGAACATCATATCCACCGATGCCATGTTCCTCGCAATGTTTCTGTTCGGTGTGACCCTGTAAACCCTTAAGAATTGTTGGATCATCCACTCCTCGTTTACTTCACCTCCAGCATTTCTTAAAGCCCTTTTGAAGGTATCTACAAACCTTTCTGCCTTCCCATTACTTCTCGAGTGATACGCAGGTGTAGTAATATGTTTTACCCCAAACTATTTGCAAAACATATTAAACTCTCCCGAGGTGAATTGGGTCCCATTATCTGTGACAATTTCATCAAGTAATCCAAACTTGGCAAACAGTTCATGCAAAAAATTTATTGTTATGGCAGATGTTGGCTTTTTGCATTTCAGAATCTCTGGCCATTTTGTTAAACTGTCCACCACAATCAAATAATATGCACCATTGAGCAGTCCAGCCAAATCTAGATGTAGTCTAGACCATGAGGTCTCCGCTTTCGTCCATGATGCTGTCATTATTGGTTGTGCTTTAGCTGCTAGAGCACAACCTCTACAGCTCTTAACTGTCCTCTCAATGTCCTGGTCCATACCTGGCCAAAATACGTATGAACGTATAAGCGATTTTATTTTGCACATTCCTGAGTGACCACAATGAAATTCCTTTAGCATTCTCTTTTATAATGCCACTGGGATCACGACGCGCTCAACGTACATTAAAATTTCGTCACAAATTGAATAGTTATTGCTCACCGGCAAATTTATATTTCCCCTTTGTTTGCACTTCACTTTATCCATCATGTTTTTAATAAAATTATCATTTTTAGATTTTAATTGTATTTCTTGCGCAGTCACTCAGAGTTCGCGTATGATGCTAACCAGTACTTCTTTTATTTCACTTTCAGCTTTGAGTGATGCGATTACCATATCTTCCATTGATTTACAATATTTCGGAATTCATCGGGACAAGCCGTCCGCATGACCTAACTTCTTTGAAGGAATTTATTCCATTTTGAAATCATAATTTAGCAGAATAGTGCCCCATCGCTGTAACCTATTTGCTGTATGAACTGGGATTCCTTTCTTTGATCCCAAAATTGAAAGTAATGGACGATGATCCGTCTTTAAAATAAATTTATGGCCATGGATGAATTTGTAAAAATTTTTAATCCCAGAAAATGATGGATAAACATTCCTTCTTAATCTGGCTATAGTTTTTTTCAGCCGAGATTAAACCTCTGCTTGCATGAGCAATGGCTTTTGTGCCAAAATTAATTCTAATTTCAACTAATAATGTGTTAAAAAAGATTCTGATGTAAGCACATCCTTAATCTTTTGAAAAGCCTTCTGACAATTTTCTGTCCATTGCCATTTTTTTATCTTTTTTTAACAATTCGTTTAACGGGGAACGTAAATAATGCATATTATTTATATATATTCAGCAACATTAGTCGGGGCGGGCACATTTTTAATTGCACTAGTCCTTTCTGGGTCGGGTCTTCTGCCTTTTGCGTCCATAATTTGTCCTAAATATTTTATTTGGGACATAAAAAATTTGCATTTATCCTCACTAAGCTTAAACCCATATTCAGCGATTTTTAAAAAAAACCTCATTCACATGTTTAAGGTCTCGCTCTTGATCAATATATCATCCAAGTACACCATAGCGTAATCCAAACCAGCTAACATATCCATTATTTTTTTGAACAAACTTGGTGCTAGTTTCACTCTAAAAAGTAGACAAACGAATACAACCCTCTATGCATATTGATAGTGAACAAATTTTGTACTCTCTTCCTCTACTTCAACTTGCAGATACGCATCTGATAGATCCAATTTCGATAAAAAAAATTTCCACCATTTAAATGGGCAAAAATGTCTTCTGCATTAGGCAATGGATATTCATGCATTTTCAGGCACATATTCAAGCCTGTTGAGAAATCTGCGCACACACAAATATTTTTATTTTTTATGTAAACCGTGGGTGACGTCCATTCTGAATATTGTACTTTCTAAGTACCTCCCATTTGTTCTAGGCTCCTAGTCTATCGATTCTACAGCTGTATAGGGTACACTACACTTTTGTTTGAAAACTGGGGTAACATTTTCCATTACCTCCAATTTTACTTTCATTTTGTGCATCTGCCCAAACTTTGCAAAAATATCGCTGGGAAATCTTTTATCAGAGTCTTCTTAAGTTTTCAACTTTTACTATTTTTGTTACGGACGGGGTCCTTTACCGAGTTGCAGAATGAGCTTATCAGTAAATGCCACAAGTCAAATAAAGCCATCCAGTTGGTACCAAATAAATCGGAAGTATTTTTCAGCACATAGACTTTCGCTTTACACATCTTACCTCCAATAGAAACGTTGCACATAAATTCACTTATGAAATTCAGCTTTCTGCCAGTTATTCCTTTTGCGACCTTTTCGCTGCAAACCAATGTTGGTTTTCAAATTTTTTTCCTGGAATCTTCACTGATTATAGACAAGTCACTACCAGTGTCCATCTGAAAATGAATATTTTTGTTGTTCATTTTGATATCAACAAATTTTTCCTGAAAATTACAGCATTTACAAAACTTAACGCTCGACCTTTTTTCTCTCCACAGATGCATTACGTGCCAAAACCTCCACAAAAATAATAAATTTTGTTTTTAAAGGGACACCTGCCTTTTATTTGAAATCCTAAACACGAATGACATGTGTTTGGTTTCCGCTTCTGTGTGTTTTCCCATGTTTTTGGTGTCCACCTTTGTGTGCTTTCTGCGTAGCGACGAATAGGTTTCAAATGTCTAATTTTTTAACCGTCTCTTCTGGCATATCGGACCTGAGCCACATCTTTTTCTTCGATCTTCGCCGAATCATGTCGCATGCTTATGATTCTATTACATTCGTCAACAATCGCTTGCAATGTTAAATAAGGGTCCTGCTCCAACTTCATCAAGATTCTCGCCCTTATCTCAGAATCTTTTCTTGCGGTTAAGTCCTGCACAAAAATTAGACATTGGAATCTGTCTGCTGGCATTCTCTATTTACAATTCCGACATAGCTAAAAAAATCCTTGTCATCTCTTTTTGTTCGGTTTAAACAATGTAGGTTGAAAAGGGACGACTTTTTGCTAAAAACATTTGTCAGGATTTGCAGTTTCATCAAATTAAATTTTGCCCTGTACCCTTGGTAGAATATAGTTGCAGTACCTATCATGGCACACGGGGTTCAATTTTTGAAAAAGCAGGCAAACCTTTTTTTCTTGTGACCATTCTTAACATTCTTTCTTGAAAATGTTGACAAACCTCCGAAAATAGGCAGAAAAAATAGAACCATATTCTGGGTCATATATGAATTCTTCAATCGAATTCGCAACCGTATCTGGTGAAAAAAATTCAGCTTGCTTTGCTTCTTGCTTTGCTTCTTGCGTTCGCTGGACAATAAATTCCAACATTTTTTCAAACCCTTTGTTATTTCTTTGCTGTTGTTACTTGTATTTTTTAAAATTGGACCATAGTTTGCTACAATCCCTTTATTTAAAAAAATATTTTGTTTTGTTTTTCCTCAGACAACAGTTGTTTAAAATATGCTGTAGCCTTTTATAAAAGGAAAAAATAATACGTACAGTTCAAATGCAATAAAAAAAAATCTTTTTTCAAATCCTTTCAAAAAGTCACTTTCAAATTGTAAAAACAATTTCCTTTGAAAAAACAAAAATGTGTTCTTACTTAAAAAGCGATTCCTTGTGTCTTTGTAATGTTACCTTTGCAGGTTCAAATCCACTGTTTGGGAATTTTTTTTTTTCACGAATATCATTAATTTGTTATAGTAAAACAAATAATTTTTCCTGTGAGTCCTGATTGAAGATCGTCAATTTTTTATGTGTTTACAAACTGGATTTTAAATCGTAATCTCTCGTCGCCAATATGTTATATCGTAGTAATAACAATAAATAAGAACACAAGACAGGAATAGAAGGAATAAGAAATGTATTAAGAATACTTAATTACATACAATAAGTCAGTCGCAAACACAGGCTCTAGGCAGACGTGCTATAAGCAGTTTGCTAAGCGGTTCCCCTTTGGTTAGGCAAAGGTGTCGACTTTATAGTGACCTGACAAATCCATCCTGTCACTATGGGAAAATCCGGATCAGTCCACAACAGGTTTAATAAAATTTGTTCTGGGTATAACATAAAACTGCATCAAGTTGTATGCAGATAAATTTACATCATGAATAACTCATCCTTTTATCATATTCGGTTTAATGTCTGTATTATATGTTGGCATGTGTTGGACGGCTTTTAGAAACTGAGTTCCAATCTAACCTATCTAGTCTTTATTTATTCCCCTTTCTCTCAAATCACTTCCTCCCATATTTTACTTGACCTTCTCTTGCCAACTGACCTTGCTATCGCAACTGTTTTACATCTACTAACATCCAATTCTTTCAATGTGACCAAACCAATGAAGTCCCCTGTTCGCATACATCTCCCTATACTGTCCAGATTTAATCTTCCTTCAAGGTCATCAGATCTATGCCCTACTTTAAGGCTCAACTTTCTCTCCATGCAACACATATCTGCAACCCTCACCAACCAGCTTTCACTTCCATACATCATCACACTGTGCACACATGCTTGATAGACTCTTCTTTTAGTCGACAGAGGTAATGCTCTGTTGGTCAGTAATGGCAGAAGTTACCTGGACTCACCAACTCTAATGGTATCACTAAGGTAACAAAACTTCTGGACATCATCAATAGCCTTGACATCTAAATATACTTTCTCCACATCTGAGTTCTCATCAGTCTCAATTGTCTTACACTTCTTGCACACAAACTAAAGTAACAAGTTAAAGCAAATATAGTAAATAAATATTTGTAGATCGTAAGAACATGAAGTATCACAGTTTTTACCCAAATTACTGGATTCAACATTAAATAATCCAAAAAAATATTAATATGCCATAAAACAAAACAAACAAGCAAACAAACTAAAGAATTTGTCAGATTTGTTTGAGAGTAAAAGGAAAATGGGAGATAAAAAGCTGTGATTGGCCAGACAGATCATGTGACGGCTAGAGGTTAAGAACTACCATTACGAAAGGAGGATTTCAGTATAAAACGTACCATGTAGCAAAATGTTGACTCAGAAAGTAAAATTTTCCAGGGAATTTCGGTTCACTTTTTTCTTAAAACAAAGGTTTGGTTTGCTTCAGATCTGCTCCAAATTTTACAAAATGCACATCATCATCATCATCATCATCATCAGTTTAACATCTGTTTTACATGCTGGCATGTGTTGGATGACTTTTACAAATTAACTTCAAAACTAACCTATAACCTTTATACCTTGTGCTCTCAAATCGATCTTTATCACTTCTTCCCATGTTTTCCTTAACCTTCCTTTGTCAAATAATCTTGCTACCATAACTGTTCTGCATCTACTAACCCAAACACTCTCACCGATTCTTTCAATGTATCAAAATCTCCTGTTCTGCACACATCTCTCTGTGCTATCCAGATTTAATCTTCCTCTGAGCTCATTAGATCTAAACCTGTTTTTAAAACTCACATTACACATCCATCATATCATTCTCAACCATTTCTCTCCATGCAACACATATCTTCAATCCTCATTGATCAGGTTTCATTTTCATACATCACACTGCGCATACATGCTTGGTCAACAGTGTTGACACTCTACTGGTTAGTAATGGCAGAAGTTCTCGTTGCCAAAATATTTTTCGGAAAAAATGGTTCCAGATTTGTTTAAAAACTGTATAAGCATAAATTTGAAACAATAAAAATAATAACCAAATATTTTGCATTTTGTTTTTTTATTGTATTTAGCTACAAATAAACCGTGTGTTCTATACTCTGATTAGGGGCTATATTGTTGTTCACCTCTTGTGGGGCTGGAGTGACAATGTTATCTGGATACTTAACGTTTCTCATATACCGGTAAGGCACAAAGAAGAACTGTCTGGCATCATTTTTAATTGATTGATTAGATTTAATTACATCTGGAATAATTAATTGAAAGAGGTAGCGAATGTGGCACATTAAAATATTGCAAAATATGTTCACCTGACCGACATATCTTTGGAGATGCCCCAGGATCGATGAGTGGTTATGGTTTGATCCACCTGCAGTTAACTTTGTCTACCTTGGGTATGATCTTAAACTGCATCCAGTGGTGAAGCCCGAATTTGAGAGCTTTGGTTTGGTAAGTGTGCAGTCACTGACCCAGAGGAGTGGTAGTACCTGTCAGGTCTCATCTATCGGTTAAATAGAATCTATTGTTTGCAGACTATTTACTAAATAAATGCTTATGAAACAAATTAGTCTACAATTATTTGAAAATATTAAAAATGACTGAAAGCTCCAAAAAGGTGCATATGCCATAAACCAAAACAACCACCTCAAACTAGTTGATAGCATTTATTTCTAACCTACCCAATTATGCAATAAAGATATCTTAGTTTTGAATTTTTATTTGTTTCCACATTTTTAAATGAAAAAGAAATAAACATTTTAGTTGTAAGGTAGATAATTTCTATTATATTTTTCAATTGAAAATATGACTTATCCCCCTTGCTGAGTTTTCATATTACAAGTCGTCTGGGCCGGACAAAGTGATTTTCAAAATAAATTGTAGTGAAGTACATTATTATAGTGTCAATAACATGGTACAACAATAATAAATGAAAACTGGCTAGTCAGAATCAAAATGTGATTTGTCAACTTAAATGCGATTTGGATCTCATTTTGAAAATTCGATAACTTTATGTTAGATGATGAAATATCTACTTATTTGTAAGATCAAAATAAACTTGATAGCTCCCTTCTCTCTCAAGAGACAATGGATACCCTCTGACAGGGGGCCTGTGTGATGAGCAGTTTATAAAGAAACAAGTTTTGTGCAATGTCAAATTTATAGCACCACTTTCACTAGTGATGTTAGAAACCGTCACGTGGCCCCTCCCGCGAGTACCTGATTCTAACAAAAGAATTGGGGAAACCATTTGAAGAGAATCAAGCATCTGAACAAATTCGTAATACACTGCTTCATACGAATTATGGTTTTTCTTTTTTACAAATTTTCAACTCGTATTCTTTCGGACTACAATTCTCATCTTAGTTATTTTTGTGTAGACCCCGTGGTGCAACGGATAACAGCATTGAGTTACAATCAGCTCTAAGTGACAGTCTTCTGGAGGTTGAAGGTTTAATCTTCACTACCGGCCATACTAACTAAGAATAAAATAAAAATTAATTAACACTTCTACACAGTCATGGTTGATGGAACGAGAACAATCTACCCCTGTGGATTAAATAAAGGATTTAAAATTCCATAAAGATTTCAGAGTTCGAAAAAATATAAATGAAAAAGGTCGGAGATTACATCGGACAAAACGTTGTGGAAATAACAACCAAGATAGGAATAGTAGTTCACATAATCCAAATTATCAATCCTTGTCTCAAAAATTCTAAAACATTGTATTCTTTTATTTTTGTCATCCCTGAAGATGCATTTGATTGAATTAAGACAAAACGTTGGATACTTTTCTTATATCGGTCATATTTTTTTTCCAATTTTTAATACATTCTGTCAGATTTTTCCCAATCTATCGATCATGCATTTCTAATATAGGAGTGTCTGCATATAAAAAATATATATAAAATATTATCTATGAGGACAGTTTTACCCTTGGATATTGCGGACTTCATAAAAACATAAATGATTGCAATAAGAAAGAATTGTACAATACCTTTGCACTGTTCAGCATACACATTTCTTATATTCTAACATAGGAGTGTCTGCATATGAGTGGGTGAAAAAGAAGACATAAAAACAGAAATATATTAAAGTAGGTATTGGACATTGTAGATTTTACAAGAACTTAAATAGTTGAAACATGGAAGATTTTACGAGACTCATTGTAAATAAATTGAGGTTAGCAAACCCCAAAATTCCTCAATCCTAGGTTGTATGATAATTAAAAGTGTTCAATTTAGAAACCACAAAGCTAAATAATACCGGAGTTAAAACTGACCACTGTAAACGTAACTGCAGTTTGAAGTATTATGCCAAAAGCTAATATCTAGGCTGAAAACGTCTAGACTAAACCAACTATCTGTATATTAAAGAATAAACAATCTATACCTATCCGGCATTGATCCGGATGCAACGAAGTAATTTAAATTTTTATTTGCTTTCACCTTTTTTAAATTAAGGTAGACGACTTCTATTATATTATTCAATTTAAAATGAGTTATCCCTCTTGCTGATTCTTATTTTTAGGTGACTATTTATATTATTGGGAGGTGTGCAGCAAGATGTCTGTTTACATTAGTTTTAAATTTCTGCATGTCAGTACCATCAGGAAAACAGGGGGCAGGGAGGGAGTTCCAGAGTCAAGCAGCACGAGGAAAGAACCTTTTGGGGTAGAAAGCTCTTCGGCATCTGGGAACCTCCACAGTGAATGGGTGGGATTTGGCAGATTGTCGGGTTGGTCTAGTGAATTTACGTCAAGGGGGCACTAGAACAGCAAGTTCATCGGAGCACAATCCATTGAAGTACTTGTAAAACAGGCACAAGGATGCAACATTGCGGCGATGGGACAGGGGCTGGAGATGGTTGATAGTGAGGGACCTATTAAGTCGGCGACTCTTTTTTGGACTTTGTCTAAGAGGGAGAGACTAGTGGATGATGCCGCAGATGTAGCAACAATACTCCATGCATAGGCGGATGGTGGCTTTGTAGAGATGTAGGATAATGTCAAATGTGAGAAGTTTACTGGCACGGTAGAGGGAGCCCACCTTCTTTGCAGCAGCCCTGGCAATGTCTGTGGTAATGTGTTCCATAGATGGGAAGTTTATGGAAAGAAACTCTGTTCATGGATGCTGAAAAAATGATATAGATCTCTCTTTTAATAGTCACAATATACTTAAAACAAAATGTGACTTAAACTTAAATTCTTTCAAATTTCTACTCATCTTGAAAATCATTACGATGTTAAATTTGAAAACTTGTATTCACTATCTATTATATAAAGTTGAGCAGGTATTTTTGCGTGTTATTCTATGGTGTATAGAAAAATTAACCAGGCATGGATTTTAAGTAAAGTTTGATAGATCAGATGTGAATTAAACTTGATATAGTTTATCCCAACATAATAAATACATCGTTTTTTTTCAAAAAACATCCCACCCGTGGAACACGTTGCCACAAGATTGCTTCCCCACAGACTATGTGACCATTTTCAAATCCAATGTTAAAAATATATCAAAAACCGTCCCCACATGTAATCAAACTTTGTTCATTACATTCATTATTTTCCATCCTCTCATAATATTCTTCATCATTCAACTGTCGATGTATCCATCTCATTAACCCCTAGTGGCTTTTGTGGTTACTCATTAATAAAAAAAAAAAAAAGCAGTGCTATTATAATTTTGTAAAATATTTAATGAGGAAATATTATTTAATGTACATTGATTTAAATCGTGACCTAAAAAAACTACCGGTACTTGAAAGCCATGACTTCCGGTACTTGAAAGCCATGACTTCCGGAACTTGAAAGCCATGACTTCCGGAACTTGAAAGCCATGACTTTCGGAACTTGATCTTTAATTCGTTTATGCAACATATTATTTTATTGCTTTTATTTTTTAATGAGAAAAATTTATTTTAATTTATGTTCATGACTCAACTTAAGTTTCTATTTGTGAACTCCACGTGACTATTCTATTTTTTAAATTTATTTTTTTAAATTCGAAAGTAGACACTTTCTTTTTTTTTTAATCTTATGTTTGGTGTGATTGTTTTTCTTTTGTATTTGTAACTAAACACTTTTCCACATGACTACTTTTTATTTTCATGTAAAGTGTTCTAGGGTTGAATCAGTACAATATCCCAACATCTTTGCATCAGAAGGTAAAACATCAAACATTGTGTATCCAAGAGCTTTACAGCAACTCCTTATGTCTATGTAAAACTAAGTTCAGACTGAAAATAGAGGAAAGAGTTTGGGATGCTTAAGAAGCAAACCCCACCAAAATAAAATTGGGAGATGACAACAGGGCAAATAAGTAAAATTGGTGGGTATTCTGGAATAGGATGTGATTTTTCACTACGTACGCACCATGCTTACTGTGATTTATAACCCACTTCATTCTTAATACCTATGACTAATGAGGATATGGTAATGTTATCTTAAGTACAGCTGGAAATCCGAAAGCAAATGTTACGGTTTTTCTTGCTTGGTTCTTCTAGTTTTTTACTAGCTCGACCTACTCGTTAACGCCGGGTATGCAGTGAAGTCATTTTAGTTTTTAATTAAAAAAAATTTTTTTCACATTTTATTTATTTTTTTATTTGCACATTTTTTAAACTTATACAAAAAAGAAATAAAATTTTAGTTGTAAAGGAATCAATTCTTTTTATATTCTTTAATTAAAAACATGAGTTATTCTCCTTATTGTTTTTTTAATTTTTCGGTCATAATTTAAAAACGTTTCCATATTACCAGTTGTCCGGGCGAGACTAGATAATTCTTAAAATAAACTGTAGCAATGTACATTATAATGCCAATAACATGGTATAAGAATAAAAAATGAAATTGCCTGGTCAGAATTAAACTTTGATATGTCAGTTTAAATGTTATTTAGGTCCAACTTTTAAAATCTCACCAGATAACTTTATATGTTAGATTTACATTTCATTCAGTGGGGAAAATGCTACTATAAATCTTATGCATTTAATTTTTATTTAGTTGAATTAATGTTTTATTTTACCAAGGAATTGTTCCACAGAATATTTTTACTTATTTTCTTAGTCTTCCAACCTGTTGTCATTGTCGGTTTAACGTATGTTTTACATGCTGGCATGTGCTGAACAGCTTTTAGAAATTGACCTCCAAATTAACTTATATCTGCCCAGGTCTTTCTCTCCTTTCAAGTCCATTTTTACCATTTCTTCCCATGTTTTCCATGACCTTTCCCTGTGAACTAGACCTACTACCTTAACTGCTCTACAACTACTGACCAAAGAACTCTCATCCATTCTTTCAACATGGCCATACCATCGAAGTCTCCTGTTCTGCACACATCTCCCTATACTGTCCAGATTAAATTTTCCTCTGAGATCATCAGAACTAAGCCTGTCTTTAAAACTCATATTACACATCCATTGTATTATTCTCATATAATTTCTCTTCATGCAACGCATGTCCTCAACCTTCATTGGCCAGGTTTCACTTCGATACATCATCACACTGTGTACAAATGCTTGGTAGACTCTTCCTTGGGTCGACAGTGCTAACACTCTGCTGGTTAGTAAAAGCAGAAGTTACCTGAACTTACTCCATCCACTTTTAACTCTTGCAATCACACTAGCACCTGATCACCCCGGTGCTCCAATGATATCACCAAGGTAACAAAATGCTGAAAATGTCATTAAAATTGGATAATTCTGTTTTTCATGTTTGAGAGTTCGAAACCGGTTTTCATATGATGATCACTAAAACAAAAACCAATTTGCCAAAACCCTTTAAAATATTTGCAGCTTCCACTTTCCGTTAAACTCTCTGTATTGTTGTATCTGCAGTCAGTCAGCCTTTAGCTAGCTGAGTTCTGTCCGTTTTATTAAACCGGATTACAATACTCACCTTTCCCATACCTTAGATCAGTATCTTGTCATTTTCTTCCCTAACACCTCACCAACTTCTAGAATTTGAATGATACAGAGTTTATTCATAACAAGTCATGGTAATGCTGTTATCAGGTTATCTTTCCTGTTGAGTAAATGTAATAACTAATTCCAGATTTATTTCAAGAAAGCAACACTAACAGAATTTTCTTTCTAATTTGCAATGGCTTTTATAGTACGATAAGTTTGATAGCCTTTCTTTTTATTCTCATTAGCCCTAATATGATAAAAAGAAATTCAACTGTGCAGAAATTTTTTATTTCGGTAAAAGTAAGATGAAGCTGAATGCAAAGAAAAACAACACAAATTTGTTGTGAGACTGCATATCTCTGCAGGAAAATGTAAATATGGAACAGAATCTTATCTAGGCTTTACTTCTCCATATATTATGAATTATTTCCGGAATGGTTAATAACTCATAAACTATTTACCCGATCAGGCTGAAAGTTTGCTTGGTCGTTACTGTTATCAACGAGCATTACATACATCAAATTTGGAAAACTCGAATCTCTACAATAAACATGACTGAAGTTATCACCAAATGTGTGACCTTGGTCTTTGACCTAAATATCTCCAAATTAAATAATTTCTAAGTTAGCCGTGATCAATTCTTTGACAAAGTTTGGTGACAATTTGTCAAGCGATATAAACACTATGTTGTGCAAAAACAAAACAAAAAACGTGACTGAAAGCTTAATCATAAAAATGAGGAAAGAATAAAAGTTGGGTGAGAGAGGAAAGAAAACAACTCGATTTTGAGAATTATCGTTTTATTGAAAACCCTAGTTTATTTACAACGATAGTCTCCTAGTTATAAGGAGGATGGGGGGAGGAGCATGGGACCCTCGTGCTGACACTGTTGAAAACAACAAATGTTATACTTCATCATGGTATGCCCCTACTTTATCGAAAATGGTGACAAAATGAACGAGAATTCTAGGAAAGATATTTATTTCTGTTTAGGCTTAAAACAAATTAACAATTTTTGCTTATTAGATTTATCACATAAAAATATTTCTTTCATATATTTTTACATTATCATCTGCTGTGGTTTGTCTGCTCAAATTCTTAGGAATCGTCAAGTCTGAAAAAAATCCAACTAATTTGATTCTAGATAATAACATACAAAGAATAATGACAAATAAAAAGTTTTGTAGACTCATCTAGTCATAGCAACTTTTGATCACCCTACTCCTGTTCTTAGGTGGTTGAGTGTTTTCCACATAGACCCAGGGTGCTTCTGAACCGGGAATGAGGGCCTAAGAAGGGGAGATTTCCATCTCAGTAGAAGGGTGGCCATTCTCTAGCTGCCTGGTCCACAGCTGTAATCTGGTCTCTTTCTGAGATGTTGTTAGGCGTTCGACATGGCTGAGGAAGCTTCTCCTTGACATCAGTCGTTGGGTCGTTGATTCACGTCGATGAAGAAGATTGCGTTTATCACTGGTAGTCTTTGTGATCTCTACTTGGCAGAGGCAATTCCAGTGAGGAGATGCAGGTTGTTCAGGTTGGTAGGCTTCAGGCAGCCAGTGATCAAGTGGCAGGTGTTGTTCAATGCTCTGAAATGATCTTGTTTAACCAATCACTGTTTTCAATATCTCAACACTTATTTAGTATCGAACAGTTGATAAGATGTACAATTGAATAACCAAACATTCTTTCTTCTTTGAGTCTGTCTCTCTTCACTCATTACCTCATCTAAAACAGCTTTTGCTTGTTTGTTTATTTTAGTAAGATTACACAGAAAAACTACTAAACCCATTTTCATAAAATCTAGTAGGAAAGCTATAGAACATGTGATGGAAATACATACAATACAGTAAGTTCCAAATTTACATGAATAACTTTTTATTAATTACCAGCTGAACCTAACCAGTCATTTTAGTTTATAATTTTTTTTTTATTTGCACATTTTAAAACTTGTACAGAAAAAAAAATAGATTTTATTCGTAAGGTAGATAACTCTTATTACATTCTTCAATTAAAAATATGAGGTCCTCCCTTGCTGATTTCTGTATTTATATGATTAGTTAAAAATATTTCATATTACTAATCATTTGCACTGGACTAAGTAATTCTTAAAATAAATTGTAGCCAAGTATGTTATTATATTGCCAATAAAAGGGTACAACAATAACAAATGAGAATTGGTTAACCAGAAGCAAAGTTTGATTTTCAGCTTAAGTTCTACTTGGGCCTGACCTTAAAAATCCGACAAGATAAATTTATATGTTAGATTGGTTACAAGAATAAAATAAAGCATTTTCAGACATATTTGTTAATTTCTCAGGAAATAATCAATACACTGATTGTGAACTCCTCTATTATGGTTACATAATGTTCGATTTTGAATAGGAGTTGACTAAATTAAGGAGAACTTTCTGGCTTTGGTGGAAGTATGTGCTTTCTTGAATACTATTCTTGCTTAACTGTGTTTCTACTTTGCTGTTAGGGGGTTCGTGATTGGCCTAACGGATACAATATTGGAGTCGGCTATGCTGAATTGAACTCCTATCAAATCTATTCTGACCATTTACATATATACTGTTGGGAAAGGTATGAGTCCACAATGCTAAATATTGTGTGTACGTTAGCTAGTTATCATTTAAAGATTTATGTTCGTCGAGAGATTGTTGTTAAGTTATGAAGGATGTAAGGGTTGGCAAAGGGCAAATCAGTTAATCTTTGGGGTCATTGTTCTTCGTGATGTCAGATTAGATAGGAACAAGAGTGAAAACTTAAAGTCTGACGTTGGACACTGTCGTGATCAGACATAAGAAATGACTTAAACGATGCAAGGAGCAAGGCTCCAAATCTGCAGCCCCAATCTTTCTTCTCCCTGCCGCTAGAAAGATGTAGGCAATATAAACAGTCTAAATAAAAACCAATCTTCCTTGAAATTGATTGTTTTCAATTGCGTTTTCTTGGGCCCGATTTTAATTCCATAACAATGGTGTCCAGAGTCTGGAAGGATCACTGCAGGAACTGTGAAGTTCAGGACGCAAAGAAATCCCAGGTATGATTTTAACTTATACAAATTAAAAATGTTGGAGATCAGACTCTCCCCCCCCTCACTATAGGTAAAATAACAACTTGTGTTTAACTAATTGTACACAATGAACTGTTTACAATAGGCATTGTGTTTCGGCATGAAATAACCCCAAAAGTCTTGATATGACGCAAAAGCTCACAAATGAAACCAAACCTTTGTTCATATCGCTTATTCAATTTCCATCACCGCCATTATGATTATTATTATTATTATTATATTATTATCTTTCTTTTCCACTTTTCTTCTCTTGTTTTCTTATTTATTCTTTTGTGTCGGCTTTCTCTTTCTTATTTTTCAATTATGCTTTCTTTCTACCTATCTGTCACTATGGCAACAGATAGGTTGTAGATCAAATATCCCCGGGTTAATAGAATTGGTTATGGAAATATATAACTCAATTTTAAATATAATTTATTTTTTTCCTTTATATATGTATATTATTATTTTTTTCTTTGCTCACCATATCTCCATCTTAGAGTTCTTTCTCTATTCTTTATTTCTTATTGCATATTTTATTATTATTATTATTATTATTATTATTATTATTATTATTATAATAATTATTATTGCATTGAGTTCCAGAATTTCTCTGCGGGAAATATTTGGTAAGAATATCCTGAGAATAAAAGACGAAATACAAGACTGGAAGCATTCTCATGAATTTTCTTTCATAGTCAGTTGCTACTACACCAAGATGACATCCATCTAGTTCTTAACATTCTGAGCTGAAGTATGTAATATCTAATATCTAATATGTAATATCTAATATGTGTTGTGCAGTTCCGGTGCTAAGGGAACATAGATTACCCCCCACCCCACAAACGCACAAGGAAAGAAACCATTATTTAAATTTGTTTTAATCACCAAACAAAAATCAAAGAATTATCATTATCATGTTCATTTATGAAAAATGCTTGTGTTGTTCACGAGAATGTTTCGAATTTGCGATTTGAAAATACCAGGTGCTCTATATATATATATATATATATATATACATATATATTCTGTTAGATCACCGAAGTTAAGCACCGTTGAGCTTGGTAAATACTAAATGGGTGACCATTTGGGAATACCAGGTGCTGTATGTGGGAGGGCTCTGCTTACTCCGACATTGTTTCCAGTCGTCTTGGATTTTTTTCCTTGCTACTAGACTCAACCAATGCCAGTTTAGGTGAGGTGGGTATAGGATTGTGTAACCCTTGCTTCAAAATAGACTCTCCATATAGGCACCTTTGCAGAGGGTATCCATTTTCTCTCAAGACTGAACGGAGATCTCTAAATGTTACCTGATCGCACTATTTTCTACTAAATGATCAAAAAGTCGATGGGAGAGGGTAGTTGTGGTGCAACAAATGTAGCTATTAACTGATTTTGTGAGAACACAATTACCCAAGCGGCAATCTATTATATAAAGAGTAGGGTTTTTTTTAAGTTGGAACTATAAAATTTACTGTTAAATTCTGTCACAATTTTCATAATAAACTAAATAGCAAAGACACTTTGAGCCAGGAAAAACGAACTAAAACCTAAAATCAATAATAAATCATAATAAACTTCAATACTTTACTGCAGTTTCATATTATCACCGATAATCAGAAGTGACTGGCATTAATTTAATTCGATTGATCCCAGTCAGAGACTCTACTAGTGACCGGTGATACCATGAAAGTGCAGTAGTATTAAAGCCCAGTACATTTTATTATCATTTATTATTGACTAGTGGTATTCACCCGGCGTTGCCTGTGTGTAGATATATTACTGGTTGGAACATTTCTTAGGAAAAAAATAATTTCAAATATAGCCATGTTTACAATTTTATTACATTATTTATTGGTCCCCCGATTTATAAAATCGGGGGACCTATGTTTTGAGGCATTTCCGTCCGTCCGTCCGTCCGTCCAGATTTTTCTCCGCAACCATCAATTGAATTTCTCTGAAATTTTGCATGAAGTTGTAACTTTGGTCAGGTTGGAAAGTGACATTCTCCGATTTTTGAAAATAAATCTGGTTAGCCCCTCAGGGGGGTCAAAAGGCCCCAAAATGGCAAAAAATGACATTTTTTGCCCCATAACTTTTCATCCATCCATTCAATTTCTCTGAAACTTGGCCAAAATGTGGAGGCATTTGTTCCTAATAGAAAATAAGTATCGCTGACCTTGGAAAAAATCTCGTTCGCGCCCCCAGGGGGGTCAAAAGCCCCCAAAATAGCAAAAAATGACCCTTTTCTCCCATAACGTTTGATCCATCCATTCAATTTTTTTAAAACTTGGCCAAAATGTAGAGGCAATTGTTCTGGATATAAAATGAGCATCCTTGACCTCAGAAAATTTCTGGTTCGCGCCCCCAGAGGGTCAAAAATGCCCCAAATTACCCAAATTTATCGCATTTTACACTCGCCACATCGAGTCGCATACAGAGGGGGACCACGCACGCGCGGCTTGTTAATTTTATGTTTATTACAATAAAAGAAAAGTTCAAAATAAGATTTGCAATATGAGGTCAAGTAATAAAAAAAAACTGCTAGCACAGTAGTGTTCTTAAAAACAACTACTTGTTGACGCTGCGTTTCTTATTGACAGCTGTATAACAAATGGCTATAACGAATCGAAATGAATATTTTAAATCTTAAAAATACCAATGAAAATAATTATTTAAATGTTTAAACATTTTTTAATACATTCTTCACTGAGATATTTTTTGTTTTATGAAACAAAGAAAATCAATTTTTAAAAAGTGAATTTCGTTTCTTTACATTCTAATGTTTCAGCTATTTCATAGACTTAACCAATAATTACCCCGCGTGACCCCCAGAGAGAATGGAAGGAAAATTGCAATGCCTTTAGATTCAGTGAAATATTTAACCATTATTGAAACTTATTTGAATGGTCTGTTACATATTGATTTATATAACACATAAAAAACATTGACTTGTATATATATATATATATATTATATGAAGCAATCCAACAAAAGATATAAGCGTCAACTAATATCTTATAATTAGTGAAACATCCGGATAAAAACTGAAGCTCAATATACTCTTTTATATCTTTTTACTCAAACTTTTTTTCTCACCCATCTTTTTCTAAATATTTTTTCAAATGTTGAACTTTGGCTTTTCTATTGCCAACTTATCTATCTGTATAATTCCTCTGATGATAAGATCTCGATCTTTGAAAAGCCTTGGCTTAAGGAAAGAACAATGAATATAATTTTATTACAGAATATACCTTGCTTTGAACATTTGAAGTTTGAAATAAATTTGGACATCGTGCATGTTTATCACTCTTTGTCCATTTAACTTTATAATTGCTCTATCTCGTATATTGAGCTTTTACCATTTCACTACAGGTTCTTTCTACTAAAAGTTTTACTTTTAGTTTCTTACTTATATATATATGTGTGTGTGTGTGCGTACTTCTATCCCGTCACTCAAAAGTTAACAAATAAAACATATGCCTTTTTCCAACCCCCAAACGAAAACATTTCAAGTGGTGGGGGAAAGTGAGAAAGCAAATAGCAAGTCAGACAACCACCTCAGATTTACCCTACTGCCTGAAATGAATTCAGAAAGAAATCCTTCACTCTATAATAAAAAGTGAGTGGTTGTTTTTCTTTTCCATCTTTTGGTCATCAGAAATGATAATTATGATTTATATATGAAAAATTAAATTATTGACGTTATTCTATTACTTAATATATCTAGATAAATAGCGAGTGCAAACACTAGTGAAACATAATTTTTTTACCATCATGTTTGACAGAAGGTGTACACTAATGTATATATATATATATAAATATATTTTTATCTACAGACATGTGTTTCGTTGTCGCTACAACAAATCAGTGTGGCTAGAACCAGTGAGATTTAAAACTGGCACCCCAGTGGTCGGCAATAATAATAATCTAACATACAAAGTTATCTATCAGATTTTCAAAGTAAGATCCAAATAGCATTTAAGCTGATAAAGCAGATTTTGCTTCTAACTAGTCAATTTTCATTTGTTATTGTTGTACTGGGTTATTGGCAATAGCTAAAATTTATTTTTAACAATCACTTAAACTGGCCCAGATGATTGCTAATATGAAACATGATCACCTAAAAATGGAAATCAGTAGAGGGGGATAACTCAGTTTAAATTGAAGAATAGAATAGGAGTTGTCTAACTTAAGTTTAAAAATGACCTCACTGCATCCTGGGCAGGTAAAACTAGTCTAAAATATAACAGATCTATTCAATCTGTGTTTACTAATGAAAATGCTTTCTCAAACTGAAGCATGAAACGGCATATTTTTTCCTGTAATGTTTAAGATTGAAATAGCATTTTTGGCAGTAAAATTCTATTTAAAACTTAATCATGACAAACCTAATAAAATGCTGTTTAAAACTTAAGTGTGACAGACAGACAAAATGCTTTTTCAAACTAAACCATGGCATATTATTTTTGGTGGTAAAATGCGATTTAAAACTTAATCGTGACAAACCAAATGAAATACTATTTAAGACTTTAGAAAACTAAATCTCATAACTACCCTCCCCTCCCAAAAAAAAGAACACCCACACACACTGTGATGACACCAGCCTCGACTGATACCACACAAATGATTTTTCTTTTTTAATTTTTATGGAAATTGCTGCAAACAAGGCATGAAGCCACTTGATGCAAGGAGTTAACAATAACGAAATATGATTGTCGCAAAGACAGGAGATACCTATTGACCTTAGTCTGTAAAAGATCAAGGCTATAGGTAGAAGGTCACCAGGAAGAGAGGTCCACAAGCCTGCAGTTCTTGGCAGGATGCTACTGGAATAGGAAGCTGTATTACAATGAGGTATCAAAACAGCAAATTGATGGGGACCACTAGACCAACGAGTCAAACGAGCTGGAACAAAGGAAACAGAGAATAGACCAGACAATGACATAATAGTATTGATAGAAAATATTGAGATTAGAAATATCATGCCTATGAGAGAGAGAAGGTGCAGAAAAGAAGAAAGGATGGGACCAATCAAATTACAGATACGTTTCTGCACTTTATCAAGAACTCTCAAATGGGAGAGAGATTCACCAGCCCAAATATGACAACAGTACTCCATACATGGTCTGATAATAGATTTGTCAGGTGTGAGAAAATGTTTGGCGCGATAGAAAGAATCGACTTTACGAGAAGCAGAAAAGCGAAGGGTCAAGGAAGATGAAATATATCGAAGAGGGAGAGCACTAACCTGACCTCCACTGGAAGAGTGCGAATAGTACTGGGACCTTATTGCCACCCATCTCAGATGACCAATAGTCGTTGCCAGCATTGCCAGTGGTGATCAGATGTTGCGACAACGCAACATTATTTGCAATGGTTATTCAAAGAGGCGAAGAGTACTGGGAATCTTGGGAGACTTGTTGTCACTCAGACTGCAGGGAATACCACCGCCTATCATCAGTGATTAATCACTGATGATGACTTGTGTGAGCACTCCTACTGAGAACATGATAAAAATAAAAGTTTTACTCGGTTCTATGCATCAGTAACCAAGATGATCTAATGTGCCGCTTGTGCTGTTGGTGATCACATTTCTAAGAAAAAAAAAAAAGAAGAAATTCACTCTTTGATGACCAGATTTGAAATGAACAAATTAGAGATGACATAAAACCTGATTCCAAACTCAAAGAGATAAACGAAAGCCTTTTCAAACCAATTATAGTTTCTTTAATAATAAATATAATGTATAATAAAGTCCGTCGGGTTCTTGATTTTTGTCATCGATACTTTCCTTCGTACAAAATCAATATTTCAGTTTGTGGAAAGGTATTTGGGTGCAACTCAGTTTTTTGTAGTAGCTGTAAGCATTGGGTACATAAGTTGAATTACTGGTAGGGTAAGCAATTTGTGTGCAAGAAGTGTAAGACAATGGAGATGGATGAGAACTCAGATGTGGATAAAATATATCTGGATGGCGAAGCTATTGATGTTGCAGAGAAGTTTTGTTACCTTGGTGATACCATTCGAGCACAGGGTAGAAGACGTGCTAGTGTGATTGCAAGAATTAGGAGTGGATGGAGTAAATTCAGAGAACTTTTGCCATTACTAACTAGCAGAGCATTATCACTGTCGACAAATGAAAAAATCTATCAGGCATGTGTGCGATGACGTAATGAAACCTAGCCAGTCAGGGTTGCGAAAATGTGTCGCATGGAGAGAAATGATATGATAATGATACGATAGATGTGTAATGTGAGTCTTAAAGTCAGGCTTAATTTTGATGATCTCAGAGGAAGATTGAATTTGGACAGTATAGGGAGATGTGTGCAGAAGAGTAGACCTTGGTGGTATTGCCACATTGAAAGAATGGATGAGAGTTCTTAGTTTAGTATATGTAGAACAGTTGAGATAGCAGGATCTGTTCACAGGGAAAGGCCAATAAAAACATGGGAACAAGTGATAAAAATGGACCTGAGGGAAAGAGAGATAAATAAAGACCTGGTCAAAGATAGCTTTCTTTGGAAATCAATTTCTTAAAGCTGTCCATGCATGCCAACATGTAAAACGGTGTGGTGTTCCGGGTGACTTGGCATTAACTGTGAAATTATCATTCTGTTATAGCCTGAGTTGGAGTCTGTTGCCACTGAAGAGCCCCCCCCCCCCCCCAAAAAAAAGGAAAAAGATAACTGGGTAAGTTAAATATAATTATTTAGTATTGATGCAGTGTCTGTCTTAGAACATCGGTATGGAAGCCATTGTAAACTGATTTTTGCGTTTTTGACTTTTTCCATGAGATTGTTTTTATTTGCACCCTGTTTGTTTTTTTTGTTTTTTTTAACTCTTTGGACATTTTTCACAACCTTTGTTAAATCTTCTTTTTGGGGTGAATAAGCTTTTGTGGCAAAATGTTTATTCTTTATGTTTACATCTTGCTCCGAGGTTCTGAAGTAAAGAATTTGTTTTTTATAGTAAACTACCTAGATTTGTTGTTTACTATACAAATTTTTTTAAACAATTATAAATCTAATAGATTTTGAAATATATATATATATATATATACATATATATATATATACATATATATATATATACACACAATATTAGGTTAAATATTTTAAAATTCTTATCCACATACACATGTGTTTCATCCTTTTCCAGCAATCATCAGTGTGGAGGGTGGTTGTTCTGATGGTCACACGATTCGAAACCTCAGACCGAAGTCAACATTTTAACTTTTGTCCGAACGCCTAAGAACATGTGGCCAACTCTACAACCACAGTGTAAAGAGAATTAAGGCCTATTTATGTCTTTGCAAGCGGGCAGGACTTATGAATCAATGAAAATGTTTGTTACTATTGAAATATCAGATGTTTTTTGTAATTTATAAAAAAATGAATACAAAAATACTTAATATATTTTTTACTTTTAAGTATGCAAATATTTTTCTATTAAATAAGATTTTCGACTACAATGTTTAAAATGTTAAAGAATCTAATAAAAATGGCGAAAATATATATAAGGCATAACTTTATACAACAATTGAGTGCTCTTCTCTGAAACATCTTGAATAAACCGAGCTTAACATTCAATCACTAAAAGAAATTTTTCTGTTCATGAATGCAAGTAAATAACGATAATTTGTCATCTTAAGAAATAATTATGTGCTTAACTATGTTTCGATTTTATTGTAAAACAGTAAATGTGAAAATTCATAGCTATCAGTAATAATTAATCATGTTTTCGCATTAAACATATAATTTTGGTTTAATATCTTCTACATACTGATGTATTAATCATTACAGAAACATAAAAAATGATTTTGGTAATTACCAATACTGTTAATTTATGCCAGCTTTCTCATAAACATTATATTGAATAGTTATCCAAAAAAAAGTTGTTAAACATATATATATATATATATATATATATATATATGAGAACATATCTGATATATAAAGAAAAGTCAGTTGAGTTCTCTACATTAGCCCTACATAGCATTGCATCTAAAAAATCGATATTTGATTCTGATTAGCCAATTTGTCTTCTTCCTTTTACTATGTTCATTACAACAAAATAATGTATCTCGCCTGAGTTTCTTTTTGAAAAATACTTATTCCGGCTAGAAAGATTTTTTTTAGAATTTCATATTAATTGCCTAGACAGTACACGCCACTTATGAAATTAATAAATAGGAAATTCTGTTTGTGTCCGATTTCAGATTAACAATATTTTTAAAAGTTACTTGAATATCATAAACGTACATAAATTTGTTCTATAACACCGAATTAGAATGTTGTCTTCAAGCAATGTTGCAGGCGCCTTTAATCATGTACTTATTAATCTTATTTTCTTAATACGCAAGTTTATAACATTTATCAATCCTGCATTATTGATTCTTCTAATGGTAAGCTTATTTTTATCTACTTACTTATTCCAAACATAATTTGTAATGATTCTTCGTTTTGGTTACTCATTTCTCCATATCGCTAATCTTTAGTGTCAGTTTTAAGCTGTTTACATCCGCTAACCTAATATGCAAAAGGAAAGATTCGTTTTTTTCTTAAGACGAAAAATTACTTTATACAATAATAAATGCTTTCATCTGAAAGAAAATAAACCATTACACAAATAAACCAAATCATCTTATGAGTAATAAAATAAGATGAAATACAGTCTTTCTTTTTTTTTTTTTTACATTTGTACAATATTCACATTTTTTTGTTAGGATTTATATCCTAACAAAATTGAAAAAATTTTTTTGAAGTCTTTAAACTGTCGATTCGATTTTGTTAAAGTCTTTATTTACACTTTTGTATGCCGCCAAACTTCTTGATCTACTGAAAGCTTCCTATAGCGTTACTGGCTGTTTGCAGACCTCTCCAGAAAAGAGATTTGGCTCCAATGAAAAAGTGATATCAGAAATTGAGGCATATTTTGAGGTCAAAGACAAAGGACAAATCGTTCTCCAAAAAAAAACATCGAATTGTTAGAGAAGTGTTGGAATCAGTGTCTCACCCTAGAAGGAGACTATGTTGATGAATAAAGTCGAATTTTACCTAAAAGTTGTTGTTTTATTAATTAGATCCGGGACTTATTGAGTGATGTGTTTCTATTTATTTGCCTCTCCACTAGGGCAGAGTTAGACACAAGGTCGGTTTTTCATGTGGGGGAAATGTAGCTCCCACCAAAAGGGGAACTCTGGCTTGGAACAAAAATTTAAATTGCATTAGTCTAGAAGGAGTTCTTTTTCTCTGACCGAGGACAAAACAGATGAAGTGTAGTATCAGAACAGATACTACAATTTGCTCCTAGCCCAAAGGCTAATGTGGGTGTTGTGTTCGTAATACTTAATTCATGGTAATTATTTATGAGATGTTCTTTGTCTGATAATGGACTTTGTATTACAACTAGTTGTCATTCTATTTCAATACTTAACTGAATGTGAGCTTCTCTTGTCAGAGAAGCGAAAAGTGTGAGCCGATCGGAAAGTGTGCACCTGTCTGAAAAATGTGCATAAACATTGATTTTCTTCTTTCTCGGCACAACTCTTTCTTCTCCGATTTAGAAATACATATCGTTGATGTTATTATTGAATTATTTTTTATTGCTCTTATCATTCTCACTTGCCTCAACTTGACGGCCTATTTGCAAAATACAATCATCTCATCTATACTCAGGAATAGGAACAGACCTATCACCACCACGGTCATCTAATCTTCTGGAGGACTCTGGTAGGGATGATTTCAACAGCATTTTTAAGGCCTCTTGGAATTTACCCCCCCCTTTTTACTTAAATTGTTGTAACAACATTATATCGAAACACTTAACAGTGAAAAAATATTTGTATGCATGTGAATTAATCTGATCAAAACTTAAATTCTTTCAAAATATTTGCGGCAGACATAAATAAAAACTTATTTTCTGTCTCGGAGTAATGCACCTGTTAAGCAATCTGGTTACACACTGACCAATCAGCTTGCAGGGAACATTGATTCCATCTGTCCCCTGAAGAACTACATCAGCCCCTTTGAGAATCACGGTCGGTCAGCAAAGAGAATCCTGAAAGCAACTATAGAGTCGATGCTTAGGGCTCAACTGTACGACCAGTTGAGCAGCAAGATAAGTCAGACTGTTGAGCAGCAAGATAAGTCAGACTGTTGAGCAGGAAAATGCCTGTTTATAACAAGGCTAGAATGTTTCATTATGCTCAGAAGAGAAAGTCCATTCTCTGTGTTCTGATTGGCTGAGATTCATAAGTGGCCATTTTAGTGTATAAATGTTCATTCATTCGAACAAGCACTCCTCCATGAGATGGATGCCAGTGGAGGCCCTTATACCGGTAAGTGTTAGTTTAATTCTATAGCAACGAGGTAAGACGTCCCCATTCTCTCTCCACTGGACGCTCAAGCATCAACTATCTTCACCTGAAGATAACTGCTGACAGACTTTCGATAGCCCAAAGAACTTTCTATTTTACTTTCCTCACTCGGACACTGTACAACTTTCTTCCATCTCTACCAAACGGTATAGGTAATTGAATAAACCCTTTCGTTGTTCTTATAAAAAAGGTTTTGTTTCCTTTCGTGTAACGGTTTTCGTTACTTAATAAAAATAATAATTTGTAAGAGTTGTTCTTAAGGCCAGCCTTTATAAATTCTACTATTTTGAAAATCAAAAGACATAAGGAGGTTTAGTTAAAAGTTTTGCAATATTTTCTTTACTTATTTGTTTTTGCCAAGGTCTTGAAAGTAACGAATCACACAAGACTGTGAGATGTCGAGCTCACATAATACTCTCCACATGCTACTTGTCGAATTTTTCTATATACCTTGGAGCATGGCCTCAAAATACATGATTTGAGGTCTACCTGATCTCGCTTCAACTGTGTCGGTCACAGGATATGTTCACCAGAAACAAACATGTATGCACATATTGCAAAGAACTTTCCTTTCTTCCTCTGTGTGCCAAACATCAAATGGAATTTCCATGAACAGTTTCTTTCCAAGAACTTTCCAAGAACTTTCCATATGTGAAACACATTACCTTGGGACTGCCGTCCTGTGGGTTAGGGTTAGGGTCGTCTTCAAATCCAATGTCAACAAAATAATCGAATTGTTCATTCCATTCGTCATTTTCAATCCTCTCATAATATTCTTCTTCATATTTTAGATTTGCATTGAATTTGATCCATAGTCATTAGACACCAACTAAGTAAATTTTAATTTTTTTCTTAAAACTCCTTAAGCGTAAGCCTTAAATTTTAGACATTTTCTAGAATAAAAATCATGCAATGGATTTGATCAAAATTGGAACAAATATTCTAGACATAAGGTTTAATATCATTATATGTTGCTTTTAATCTTTGTAAGGGGACATAACAGTGGTGAACGACTATTTCGTTTGGGAAATTAATTTTACCCATCCTGGAACAGGTATGCTTCTAATATATGATTATTTTTATTTAGACAGACATGTACAAAATCTGGGACACTGGCATGTCGATGTTATCGATCTACAGCTGTTAGAAACTGAGATCTCATCAGGAAAAATTTTAATCTGATCCTTCCCTCATCCTATTTGGGAAGAGCCATACATTGGAGTTAAATTCTGCCTGATGAGATTTCAGTTTCTAACAGCTGTAGATCGATAACATCGACATGCCAGTGTCCCAGATTTTGTACATGTCTGTCTAAATAAAAATAATCAAATATAAAAGCTCTATTTGATATTGAGCACTTTTTATAAGCCCGGTTAAAACTCTTTGGATTCCTATCCTGTGGATGTTTACTTTACCTGGATTAATATATATATATATATATATAATAGTGTTTATCATTATTATTATTATTATAGATGCATTCCAATGACCAAAGGGAAAATCAATCCATAGCCATACCTTTCATCTGATCTTACAATTTCTTCATCCTCATATGTTGTAAAATGAACACAACCAAACTTTACCCCTGTACTTTCAATCTTTTTACTTTCATATAACAGTGAATACCTGTAATTCCTTTGTCACGTCGACAAGCAAAAAAGATTTTTGCTCAGATATATATATATATATATGTATATATATATATAATGTATTTTTATGTAATTATTTTTATTGGTGATTGTAGCGTTCGTTGTTATTTTGCTTACTATTATTTCGATTGTCTCACTTTCCTAAGTGATTAAGATGCAGAAAATTGCATTATTAGTTGCCCATAACTTCATAGGACATATTTTTTCGTTAATATATATTTTTATTTATTTTATACGTACATAAAAGTAATCCATGGACACGTGTTTCTGGCTCACAGCCGTCATCAGCATGGCTAACTTAGACAGAGATCGAACCTTCGATATTGATGTCTATAGTCCAGCGTTCTACCACTGGACCAAGACGCTCCATCTAGAAATATGTACGATTTTTATCACCTAAATATTTAATGTATTTTTATGTAATTATTTTTATTGGTGATTGTAGCGTTCGTTGTTATTTTGCTTACTATTATTTCGATTGTCCCACTTTCCTAAGTGATTCATATATATATATATATATATATATATATATATATATTAGATTGGATGAAGCATGTGACAGTTTACAAATAAATATTCAAATGGCCAAAAGTACAATCCTAGAAAAGAACTGAGTATCTGAAAGATTATATAAAAATTGGTCAGAATATACATATATATATATATATATGAGAAGCTACATATAAACAGTGAATTCTAACTTTATATGAAAATTGTATTTCTTAAATTATTATCTGGTTGACTGCAGGTATTGTCGAAAACTTTGCACATGTCAACCATTTATTAAAAATGTTGACATGCACAACAATCTGCAATGTAAACCGGATTTGCACAGCAATAAACAATTGACGTCCATTTTGGTGATATTGCTTCATGTCCGCCATTTCAAATTACATACAGCATGGGCTGTAAAGCATTTTGAAGCAACAATGCGAATGCGAAAATTGTTAAAATGCAATGGTGGAAAATTGCTAAAACTCTCGCAAGAGTGGTTGGCATCAGGAACTGCATCTCCCAGTTTCGTGCGGTTCTCCGAAAAGGGGCCAGCATATTGATGTTTATCTCCTATTTGACGAATTGCAAAACTGTTTGAAGATAGAAATGCATAAGCGCACACTTAAGAGCAGCAATCAGCTATTTGCTGTCGTGACGGCTCCAAAAGCAAATCAAGCTGTATAATTCCGTATCCTGAAGTGCTTCGGAATTTTCCTAATGGATACTTGAGAATCTTCATCAGTCTGTCACACTTTAGCATTGTCGTTAGTCTGTCACACTTTGGCGTTTTCATAGCTGAATGTGCAGCTGTAATGGACGTATCTGAAGAATTCCCGTTCTTGTTTTTATTAAGCTTGTAATTCTTTGTTCTGTCTGTCATTCCTTTGCAGAAATCATTGCTGTTTACCCAGTATCATTCTTTGATGATTATTATTCTTTGATGATTCTTCTTTGATGATTATTATTCTATCCTTCCTTCCAAATTGATTTGTTGCACATTGTTGCATATGAATTGGAATGGTTTAAATAATATTTATTTCATATACCATCATACAATTTCTGATATTCTGTATAAATGAAAAACCTCTATCTGACCATTAGTTTTATAACTATTAAAATGTTATCTTTATATTATGTTGGAATTGAGAATACATATATATATATAAGTGTGTGGACGATTAAGCAGAATCAGGAATCGGAAAAATCAGAACTTTTTGGGGTATCAGAAAATTTTTTAGTCTAATTCCCAAAACGATTCTTTTAATTTTTTTTTTGTTTAAAACTTAATTTTGCATTGCTGATACTGATGATTAAAATGATTATAATTTATTGATTTTTAAACTACCAGTAAAACTAAAATCTATAAATCATAACGCACTTAGGTAAAAATTACACCAGAAGAAATATCCCTGTAAAAATGGCACAGGTAAAAATGGCACGAGTGGATGAATAGGAAAAATGGCACAAGTGAAAAATCTAGATGAAAATCTCACAATGAGTTTATCAAAATCTTGGATATCATATATAAAGAGAAAACATAAGGAAGTTGATCAAATTAAAAAGAAAATTCTATCTACATTTAAAAGTAGATGAGGACTCCCTCCCCCCAATTAAATTCTACTTTTTTAGGCGTTTAGTGATTTTAGAATCGGATTTGGTAATTGTACCGGAATTGGGAACTTAGAACAACAGAATCAGTAATTGTATCGGAATCGAGAAAAATATTGGAATCGTCTCATCACTAACCCAGTTTGTTGTTGTTGAATCACTGTCCCTCTGTTTGCTGTACCGGCCGCTGATTTGGCGCTTATAGATTTAAATCTCTCCTAATTTCCATGTTAGAGATTCAACTACTAATCAGTGGCGATTTATAAACCGGGTTCAAGCCCTCTGACCGACGTGAATTAACATCCATACACTGAAGATTGTGTAAGCATGAAACATCGATGTCTGTAGGTAATAATAAGTAAGATTTACTTAAATATATATATATATATGAGAGAGAGAGAGAGAGTAGGTTGAGATAAATAAAATTATTTATATCAGTTCCTAGAATTAAAACTCAACAAATATTTGGCGTACGATAATTTCTAAAACGATTTGGAATATTTTATTTTACACTTTTGAGGATTCCAAAATGTCCTTCTTCAGTGCCTTTCACAATATCACGAGTAGAAGTCAAGCAGAAAAAAAAAATCAATTTTTACTACTTTTTAAAGAAATATCAAATTATTATAGTATACAAAACACCCATGTATATCATTTTATACAATTCTATTTATAGTTGTACATTTATACTCTACTCAAGTCATCGAATTTTGACTTCAATTCATACATATATATAATAGATATATTGCCATAAATATACTTTCATAACTTACTACCTAGCTCTACTCAGGTATTGAGCACTGTTGAAGTAAATACTGAAAATCGATACATAATATATTATATCTTCTTATAACATTTTATGTAGATACATGTAATAATAATAATAAAATATTTCAGAGGAAGCATTATCTTTAATTAATTAAACAGGGCAGGTAGAAAAAAAAGAAGAAAATTGCCGAAAATTTTCCTTAAGGCCTTATCGTCTGACCCTCTAAGAGGAAACGTCAGAATGATAAATTAAAAAGTAAGAACATCGGATGAGAAATGCCAGGTGGAACTATCATCTCAATATCATTGTGACGTTAGTTATTAACAATTCTCGACCTAGCCTGTGTAGACAAAAAATTTAGAAACATCAGTTGGAGATCTTCCATGATTCAAATCCCCCATAACGTTGAGAGATTTAACCCGTTTTCTTCTCATAATTGATTTCTCCAACTGAAAAAATTTTCCCCTCATTTCTCATCGATGTTATTAATTTTTAATTTATCATTCTCACGTTTCCTCTTAGAGGGTCAGACGATAAGGCCTTAAGGAAAAGTTTTAACAATTTTTTTTTCCCACCCGCTCCATTTCATTGATTAAGAATAACGTTTCCTCTGAAATTTATCTTACCATTTTATTGTACTAGAAATCTACTTTATATATAACAAGATTTTGTTGCATTCCAAAGGCCCAAATGTTATTAATCTTACAAAACATTTTTTCAAAACAGACCCTTTTGGCACAATTTTATGGTTCCGTTTTGTTCAGCAGGCGACCAACCAACATTTATATGTCAATATCGGATCTTTCCTTTCTTAATTCATCAGAAAGACAAAAAAGTTCTTAATTAGAAAAATTATACATTGCGATGTGACAAAAATAAAGGTTTGAAAATCAAAACAAACTCACATCGCACTTCTAACCATAGTGTCTCTGAATCATTGTGTTTGAATTTTTGGAACTAATATAGATAATGTTCTAATTTTGTTAATCTCAACTCATATATATATATATATATATATATATATATTATATATATATATAATAATAATAATCCAGGTAAAACATCCACAGGGTAGTAATCCAAAGAATTTAAACCGGGTTTATAAAAAAGTGCTCAATATCAAATAGAGCTTATATATATGATTATTTTTATTTACACACACATGTACAAAATCTGCGACACTGGCATGTCGATGTTATCGATCAACAGTTATTATAAACTGAGATCTCATCAGGCAGAGTTAGAATCAAGTCTTAACATTAGATCATATTTTATTATATTTTATTTTATTTTATATTTTATATTTGGGTTTTGATTCTGATTTTAACATTTTGATTCTTAACGGTCTCAACCACGTGACTTCCCGAATTTTGAAATTTGAAATTTCTTTTCTTCTTCTTTTTCTCCCCATTTCATTCTTTCCAAATATGATCTAATGTTAAGATCGGATTCTAACTCTGCCTGATGAAATCTCAGTTTATAATAACTGTTGATCGATAACATCGACATGCCAGTGTCGCAGATTTTGTACATGTCAGTGTAAATAAAAAAAAAATATATATATATATATATATATATTTGTGTGTGTGTATTTAGGTAACCTTCTTTTATTTAAGTAAACATTGTTAAACATAACATAATTTTGTTGCCTGATTATACCTTTTTAATTTTTCAATTTTTCTAATGATTTTTTTTGTGTCAAAATAAAAAAAATATTGTATGTTTCATATGTTTCATTAACGTTTTTGATTCTTTTTCGAATCATCGTCATGTGACAAAAAACAAATTAACAAAAAAAGCTGGAGAAAAGAAGAGACTTTCCAAAAGCAGCCGAGAACGTGCATGTGAAGTCAGTTAGATGTCAAAAGAACGAACCAGTGCCATTCCAGGAGAAACGTTAACAATTTAATTTCCAGGATGCCAGAATTAGCGTCACTGGATAAATTGTATTACGTCATACATTTTTAAATGTTGTTACTGGTTTAATATGTAAAGCTATTTATTGTAGGTTGCTTGGTTTTAATAAAGATAGCTTTGAGTATTTCTAATTTTTTTTAAATTGGTTATAGAATGCATTATTTTTGTGTTATTATCTAAAGTTTGTCTTAAATCATAGGGGTGCAGTCATGTTTTTGTAAATGCTAGTATACAGAGCTAGAGTTTATAAGATGCATGGTGAGTCGGCAGGATAGGATAGTGGTTATAAAACCAATGTAGCTATTAGCTTTTTTATTATTGTTATGGGAGTTACAATCATCCCAAAGGCATTTAATCTCATGAATAACATTGGTTCTTTCTAATGTCTTATGGGTTGGGGAGGATTTATTTTTTTACTAGAAAAGTTTTGGTCTTGGATTTCTTGTAGTAAATAATGAGTCTAATTTTATTATTATTTTCAATTGGAAGTATGTATCAGTGTGCAATAGTGTTTATGTTTTTTTCTTCTAATCTAAAGTTTGGTTGCATTTGATTATAGTAGTATATGTTAATATAGTTTGAGTTATAATTATTATTTGTAGTAGTATTTTTTAAAGTTTTGAATCATTAATTTTATTTGTTCATCAATGATATAATTAGGGAATTCGTTATTAATGAGGACTTGTTTTTATATTTTTTATATCTATTTATGTACTCTATGTCAATGATATTCTTATTTTAGCTGATAATAACAACCAAATACACAAACTACAGGATATTTCCCAAAAAACTATTTCCTTAAATTCACTTCACCGTAGGACTAAACGTAAATAATAAAATCCCATTCCTTGATGTTCTTATTGACACCTCTTATAATACATTTAACACTTCTACTTATAAAAAATAAACCCGCTTCTAAATAAACAATCAGCTTAAATTGTAGTCTCTTAAATTACAAGAATGAATGTCCCAATCGCTACAAAATAGCCATTGTTAAAAATCTACTAAAACGTGCAAAACTAATCTTCTCCACTAAAAAACAAACAAACACTATTCATTTAATTAAAAAATGTAAATAAAAATTTCGTTTTCTGTTTTGTCTTTCTTATTCCGCTACTTCCATTCAACCCTATAATTTCTGTAACTCCTGATTTAAGCCAATTTGTTTACATTTTTACTACCCCTAACAACATAGATAAACATTAATTAATAAAATAATAAAAAAATTTTAAAATTAAATAATCACCCTTTTCAATTAAATATATCCTACGATTTATCTTACCGATCTTTTTATAATTAGCTTCTATTGTCACTCTAAACTTAAATTATCTAAATATTCTATTTCAAAAACTCCTCTTAATTTTATATTATAAAACATATTGTATTTTCCCATTCTGAACTTCAATGTAATTAAAACCTAAATTCATATCTTTATGTAAACGCTTTTCACTGACATTCTTAACCGCTCTTTCATTTGGATAAATAATACTATTTGTTAAAATAATCCTGTTCTTGCTAATCTAAAAAATAATTTTATCTGAAATATTATTAGTACCTAATCTCTAAATTTTAATACACCATAATTACTTAGCATTATCACAATTTAATTTCCTTAAACATAAACAATTATTAACATAAAAATAATTCTGATTTGTACCTTTACCATTTTCTGACCTAAATATTTTGATTTTCCCATTTTTAAAGTTCAGCGTCTTCTAGATCTCAGTGCTTGTTAATACTTTTTTTTTTGTTATTTTCTCTCGTTCCCCTTTTATACATGACTCAATTTTACTCCTGATACTGCCACGGAAGATGCTAAGGCAAAAAATATTTACATATATTGCACTCTGATTGTTTCACCCACATTTTATTACTTGCTATATTCAATTTGGACAATTTGGACTTCTAATTTAATATTTGCATGGATAATTACTACTCGAATGTATAATTAATTTGTGCACAGATAAATACTCATATCTTCTGCCACACCTCACAATATATCCGTGGAATCGCTGATACATAAAGAACTTTTTACTTCATGTTCAATGCTATTTCCTACTGTAATTCATTTTTTCCCCTTGGAAATGTAAGATTCTATCAGACTTTTGATATAACAGTTATGTTTTCCTATGAAAAGGATTTCGGATCTCTTACAAGAATATTTCTAAGTTTATAAACTTTTTCAAATTAATAATTGAAGCCAAAGTTTTTATTGCTAAATAACTGGTTTCACCTTCTGATGAAAAATTTTCTTTGAAACATCTAGATTTAAAGAAAACTTATGGATGTATACTCTGCTTTGTTGCACTTTCAGAAAATATACTAATAAATTTGTAAAATATGTAACTATTTTCACTCTTACTTAACTATAATAACACTCCATCCCCAATATTGAGTATATCTTTATTGTATTAGGAATTGAAAATATATTTATAAAATAATTATTTTAGAATATTTGGTATATATATATATAATTTATTTAGATACTGTATATTACATATTTCAGCAATGTACCGCGATTTCATCCAAAAGGGCAGATTTAGACATCTTTAGATTTAGACATTTTTGGATGAAACCACGGTACATTGCTGAAATATGTAATATACAGTATCTAAATAAATTATATTAGCTCTCTTATATGATCGAGCACTTTATTTGATTCCTTTTCATATACAACCTGACACTCTCTCTCTCTCTATATATATATATATATACATACACACACACAAGGTTAAGCATAAAGTGCTCTAAAATTTTGAATGAACGTTGTGATGTTGTAAATTATTATAACAATTTCTTTATCATGTTCATTCTCTCTATAATCTCAATAATCTGGAGTTTTCTAAACCTTTCCAAGCAAGAGTACCAGATTTAAGCTCCTGTGACTTTTCTTTTTGAAAAGGTTTTCTAACATTGTCTTGAATATTTGAAGAAAAATATCAGAGAGAAAATTGATGCAATTTCAACTTAGATGACACAGACAACTTCGAGGAATAACTCCATCTTAACAGTCAGATTTCAGATCTCTTACAAGAATATTTCTTACTTTATAAACTTTTTCAAATTAATAATTGGAGTCAAAATTTTTATTACTAAATAACTAGTTTCACCTTCTGATGAGAAATTTTCTCGGTTCATCTTTTTAATCCATTCATCTCGTTTCCAGATTAAAATTTATATTCACAGAATCGAGTTTTTAATTTACCTGAATTTTGAAGAAGGAAGGAAACAGTCATAGTTAATGTTGTTAGGACGAGCTGGTGCTAGTGTGATTGCAGTGGAGTAAGTTGAGAGAACTTTTGCATTTACTCGCCACCAAAGGATTACCAACCACTGTTGACTAAGGGAAGAGTCTATTAGGCATGTGTACAAAGTGTGATAACGTATGGAAGTGAAACCTGGCCAGTGAGGGTTGAGGATATGCATTGCATGGAAAAAAATGATATGAGAATGATATGATGGATGTGTAAAGTGAGGTTAAAAGACAGTCTTAGATTTTATGACCTCAAAATAAGATTAAATTTGTATAGAAAGATGTGCACAGAACAGTTGACATCGTTGGTTTGGTTACATTGAAAGAATGGATGAGAGTTCTTGGGTTAGAAGATGTAGAACAGATGTGAATATTTCTAGAAAAATGCCCACTGAACGGTGCTGAAGATTCGGTCTGACAATATAAGACAGTTTCTACCTAAGAAACGGCATGATCAAACTGATGAAACCGTGATACACCAAACAGATACTGTAATGTATAGTTTTAAAACAAAATACTTTGTCCACTTATCAACGAAGACCTTCTCTGTCATTCTGTCAGGATGTCTATCTGTCCGTCCTGGGGAATTTTTGTAAACATAATTTCAGAAATAAACAATAAATAATTTAAGTGCCCAGGCTACGATTCAAACTCGCAACCTTGACGCTGACGGCCGGACGCGCTAACCTCTGCACCACCAAGACAAGTGATATAATCATATTCATTTTAAATGATAAAGAATTCGTTTTTTTTTTCAACTTCCAGTTACAAATGAATGATCGTATAACTGTTAATTGGAAATGCATTGGGGTCTGCGTTCGCTCTCGAATGTTTTAGGGGGATCGCGGTGGGAGGGGAGGTGGTGACAAATCCCCCCCCCCCACCCCCAAATTTTATTTTTTGGGGCGCTAAAGAAAAAGAAAAATTTCCCGCCAAAAAAAAAAAAAAAAAAAAATTTTTTTTTCTTTTAAACAAAAAAAAGTATTCGGAGACAATTTTTTTTTTTCTTTGTCTCACCACCCAAGAACGCGGCAGCCTAACTATTTTGGCTAGTCCACTTATAATATAACGAGCACCTTCTCTGTCACGATGTCTGTCTGTCTGTCCATCCTGGGGAATTTTTGTAAACAGAAGAGAGAGGGGAGGCGAGATAATTACTATTTAATTGATTTCAAAGTCGGAAACATAAACAAATACATTGGGCCACATATTAACGACTAAATAAACAATAAATAATTTTCGGCGTCAACGTCGCAATTCGAACTCGCAACCTTGACGCTAACTGCCAAACACTCTACCGAAACCGCCACTGAGACATAGTTAAAATCTAAATTTAATTTTCTTACTTGAACAAATCGCTTTTTTTTCACATCTCTCATTTAGCAATAAATGATCGTATAATAATTGGTTCTTTTTATACTTTGGAGTCTGCGTCCGCGCTCGATATGTTCTTCCAATATACAATTGGGTCTGCGTTCGCTCTCGATTTTTTCAGGGAGGGGAACACATTTCGCCCCCCCCCCAATTTATTTATTTTTTGGCGCGAAAAAAAACAAATTTTTTCCCCCCCCAATTTTTTTTTTCCTTTTTAAACAAAAAAAGTATTCTGAGACAATTTTTTTTTTCTTTGTCTCACCACCCAAGAACACGGCAGCCTAGCAAAAATAGACGACCGTTAGGGAGTCTATTTTCGCTAGTCCACTTATAATATAACGAGCACTTCTCTGTCAGGATGTCAGTCTGTCTGTCTGTCCGTCCTGGGGAATTTTTGTAAACAGAAGAGATAGGGGAGGGGGGTGCTCGAGTAATTAACATTTAATTAATTAAGCTTTTCGAGTCAGCGTTCATAATATTTGTATACCTGTAGAATTAGGAAACTATTGTTAATTAATTAAATTTACATTAGATAACATTAAATAACCTTAGTAGATTGGAGAAGAACGAAATTTCAGGTCGAGGCTGTGATTAGAAGTGAAAACGTGGCAAGAATAACACCCTATTTATCTACGTCCCACACAGTAGAATGTGACACAAGGTCGGAAAGTGGGAATGCACTCCAGAGGAGGAGTGCTAGGGGCTTTTAAAAAATTGCCTGGGCAGAGTGCCTCAGACATTAAGCACTAAACTCAATCCTCCCCAAAGAGGGGAGGCAAAGCCTGGGAGCGCTACTTCCCAGAACTGCACAGGACAGACCCATTGACCGGCGTAAATCCAGAGCCGAAGATCCAGACAATACCAGTATGGGGTGCAGTATCCATCGGAACAGATACTACACTTTGATCTTAGCCAAAAGGCCAAGTAACGCAAGAATAACACTAAAATTAATAGATTTCAACAGCCTTTTATACCCTTAATAAACGTCGTTTAGACATTAGACGGGCTTCCTCATTTACATAATACATTCTTTTTAACCTTCCATTAAATTCAGATTTACAAATATACACTTGTAACTGCTATTATCAAGTTTCCATATGTATTCACAATACGTTCCGATAAGGTAATATTAATAAAAATTATTAATACAATTAATTAAAGCCATTTTCTTCATCAACCAGCGTATTTTCTCAACCATACTTGCAATGGCGATTATTGTTAAAATTTCAAGTCTTTCTCGGCCTTTTGGCTAAGATCAAAGTGTAGTATCTGTTCCGATGAATACTGAACCACATAGACTGGTATTGTATTGGCCTTCGGGTCTCGACTGGTATTGTCTTGGCCTTCGGGTCTTCATTTACGCCGGTCTACGGGTCTGTCCTTTTCATTTCTAGGAGGTCCACCCTCCCAGGCTTCTCCTCCCCTCTTTAGTGACGTCATTGTGAGAGGATTTTTTTCACAGTTTTCATTCATTATTTACATTACATTGTTAAGAGAATGTTTTCTACTAAATGTTAAAAGTAAACAAAGCATATCCGAGCTATTAGTAAATCGGTGACCATTCAGGAAAACTAAATTGCTGACTCATACTTCCGGTTTATCCGGTAGTGACGTCATCGTGAGAGGATTTTTTCACAGTTTTCATTCATTATTTACATTACGTTGTACCGAGAATGTTTTTTACTATAAGTTAAAAGTAAACAAGGCATATCCGAGCCATTCATAAATCGGTGACCATTTAGGAAAACTAAATTGCTGAATCATCTTTCCGGTTGGAACGGAAGTGACGTCATTTTGAGAGGATCTTTTCACATTATCAGTCTTTACATTCATTACGTTTATAAGCAAAGGTGTTTTATTGTAAATAGGAAGTTAAGCAACAAATATCTCGGCCATTACTAAATGGGTAACCGTTTTGGAAAAATAACAAAACTGGTTCTTTGATATGACGTAGGCGCCTTCAATAGCATATTTAAACATTAGTTCTTTGATATGACCGAGGCGCCTACTAATTTGGTTACATTATTTTAACTATGCATGGGGTAAAAAAATGTTTTTTTCTTTTTCTTTTTCTCACTTACAATATTACTATTCATGGGGAAGGGTAACAAAAAACATTTTTTTTTGGGGGGGGGGGGTAAAATTTTTTTTTTTTTTTTTCAACTGAAAACATTCCAATTCATGGGGAAGGGTAACAAAATTTTTTTTTTTTTTCGGGTGGGGGGGTAAAAAATTTTTTTTTTTTTTCTTTTTCTTACTGAAAATATTACTACTCATGGGGAAGGGTAACAAAAAAAATTTTTTTTGGGGGGGGGGGGGGGGAATTTTTCTTTTTTTCTCTTTTTCTAACTGAAAATATTACTATTCATGGGGAAGGGTAACAAAAAAAAATTTTTTTTTGGGGGGGGGGAATGTTTTTTTCCTTTTTCTAAGTTAAGCAACAAATACCTCGGCCATTACTAAATGGGTAACCGTTTTGGAAAAATAACAAAACTGGTTCTTTGATATGACGTAGGCGCCTTCAATAGCATATTTAAACATTAGTTCTTTGATATGACCGAGGCGCCTACTAATTTGGTTACATTATTTTAACTATGCATTGGGGAGGGTAAAAAATTTTTTTTTCTTTTTCTTTTTCTCACTTACAATATTACAATTCATGGGGAAGGGTAACAAAAAAAAAAAATTGGGGGGGGGGGTAAAATTTTTTTTCTTTTTCTTTTCAACTAAAAACATTCCAATTCATGAGGAAGGGTAACAAAATTTTTTTTTTTTGGGGTGGGGGTGGGGGGTAAAATATTTTTTTTTTTTCTTTTTCCAACTGAAAATATTACTACTCATGGGGAAGGGTAACAAAAATTTATTTTTTTGGGGGTGGGGGGGGGGGGGGGGTAAGAAATTTTTTTTTTTTTTTTTTTTTTCTAACTGAAAATATTACTACTCATGGGGAAGGGTAACAAAAAAAATTTTTTTTTGGGGCGAAGGGGGTAAAAAAATTTATTTATTTTTTTTTTTTTTCTAACTGAAAATATTACTACTCATGGGGAAGGGTAACAAATATTGTTTTGGGGTGGGGGTCGGGGGGGGGGGGGTAAAAAAATTTTGTTTTCTTTTTCTAACTGAAAAAATTCTAATTCATGGGGAAGGGTAACAAAAAATTTTTTTTGTTGGGTGGGGGGGGGGGTAAAATTTTTTTTTTTTTCTAACTGAAAATATTACTATTCATGGGGAAGGGTAACAAAAAAAAATTTTTTTTTTGGGGGGGGTAATGTTTTTTTTTCTTTTTCTAACTGAAAATATTACTATTCATGGGGAAGGGTAACAAAAAAAAATTTGAGGGGGGGGTTTCAAAAATTTTTTTTTTCTTTTTTAACTGAATATATTACTATTCATGGGGAAGGGTAACAAAAAAAATTTTTTGGGGGGGTAAAATTTTTTTTTTTTTTGTCTTAACTGAAAACATTACTACTCATGGGGAATATTTATGGGGAAGGGTAAAAAAAAAAATTTTGGTGGATGGGGTAAAATGTTTTTTTTTTCTTTTTCTAACTGAAAATATTACTATTCATGGGGAAGGGTAACAAAAAAAAAATTTGAGGGGGGTTAACATTTTTTTTTTTTACTTTTTCTAACTGAAAATATTACTATTCATGGGGAAGAGTACAAATGAAAAATTTAGGGGGGGTAGACATTTTTTTCTTTTTTTTCTCTTTATCTAACTGAAAATATTACTATTACGGAGAAGGGCAAAAAATAAATTTGGGGGGGCGACCTTTTTTTAAAACTGAAAATATTAGTATTCATGGGGGAGGGTGAAAAAAACTTTTGGAGGGAATGGGTAAAAAATGTTTTTAAAATGTTTTATTTGTTTTTAAACTAAAAATATTCTTGGTTAGAAACAAAAAAAAATTAATGTCTACCCACCCAATAAATATGACTGAGTCTCCATCGGTTTACTGGTGAGCGTTCATTTCCGACGCGGCAGCCTAGCAAAAATAGACGACCGTAGGGAGGCTATTTTGGCTAGTCAACTTATAATATAACGAGCAGGTTCTCTGTCACGATGTCAGGATGTCTGTCTGTCCGTCGTCGAGAATTTTTGTAAACGTAATAAATAAATAAACATAAACAATAAATAATTTAAACGCTGAGACTACGATTCGAACTCGCAACCTTGACGCTAACTGCCGAACGCGCTATCATCTGCCCCACAAAGACAAGTGATATAATCGTCTTAATTTTAAATGATAAAGAATCCGTTTTTTTCCAACTTCTTCCAGTTACAAATGAATGATCGTATAACTGTTCATTGGAAATACATTGGGGTCTGCGTTCGCTCTCGATTGTTTTAAAGTCCCCCCCCCCAATTTTTTTTTTTCATTTTTTTTTTTGGCGCGAAAAAAAATAATTTCCCGCCAAAAAAAAATAATTTTTTTCCGCCTAATAAAAAAAAAAAAAAAAAAAAAAAATTTTTTTTTCCTTTTTAATCAAAAAAAAGTATTCGGAGACAAATTTTTTTCATTTCTTTTGTCTAACCACCCAAGAACGCGGCAGCCTAGCAAAAATAGACGACCGTTAGGGAGTCTATTTTGGCTAGTCCACTTATAATATAACGAGCACCTTCTCTGTCAGGATGTCTGTCTGTCTGTCCGTCGTCGAGAATTTTTGTAAACGTAATTTCAGAAATAAACAATAAATAATTTAAGCACTGAGACTACGATACGAACTCGCAACCTTGACGCTAACTGCCGAACGTGCTATCATCTGCCCCACCAAGACAAGTGATATAATCGTATTAATTTTAAATGATAAAGAATCCGGTTTTTTTTCAACTTCTTCCAGTTACAAATGGATGATCGTATAACTGTTCATTGGAAATACATTGGGGTCTGAATTCCCCCCCCCCGATCTTTTTTTTCCATTTTTTTTTGTCGCGAAAAAAAAAAAAAATTTTCCCGCCAAAAAAAAAAAAATTTTTTTCTGCCTAAAAAAAAAAAAAAATAAAAAAAAAAAATTTTTTTTTTCCTTTTTAAACAAAAAAATTATTCGGAGACAAATTTTTGTCTAACCACCCAAGAACGCGGCAGCCTAGCAAAAATAGACGACCGTTAGGGAGTCTATTTTGGCTATTGCACTTATAATATAACGAGCACCTTCTCTGTCAGGATGTCTGTCTGTCTGTCTGTCCGTCCTGGGGAATTTTTGTAAACAGAAGAGAGAGGGGAGGGGGGACTCGAGTAATTAACATTTAATTAATTAAGCTTTTCAAGTAGATAACATTAAATAACATCATTAGATTAGAGAAGAACGAAATTTCAAGACGAGGCTGCGATTAGAAGTGAAAACGTGGCAAGAATCATACTAAAATTAATAGATTTCAACGGCCTTTTATACCCTTAATAAACGTCGTTTAGACATTAGACGGGCTTCCTCATTTACATAATACATTCCTTTTAACCTTCCATTAAATTCAGATTTACAAATATACACTTATAACTGCTATTATCAAGTTTCTATATGTATTCACAATACGTTCCTATAAGGTGATATTAATAAAAATTATTAATACAATTAATTAAAGCCATTTTCTTCATCAACCAGCGTGTTTTCTCAACCATACTTGCAATCGCGATTATTGTTAAAATTTCAAGTCTTTCTCGGCCTTTTGGCTAAGATCAAAGTGTAGTATCTGTTCCGATGAATACTGAACCACATAGACTGGTATTGTCTTGGCTTTCGGGTCTTCACTGCTATTGTCTTGGCCTTCGGGTCTTCGTTTACACCGGTCTACGGGTCTGTCCTTTGCATTTCTAGGAGGTCCACCCTCCCAGGCTTCTCCTCCCCTCTTTAGTGACGTCATTGTGAGAGGATTTTTTTCACAGTTTTCATTCATTATTTACATTACGTTGTTAAGAGAATGTTTTCTACTAAAAGTTAAAAGTAAACAAGGCATATCCGAGCTTGTTCGGATCGAGGGTCGTGTTCCCCCGATTATAAACGTGTTTAGTAAATCAAGCAATTGTTGCATGCAAAGACAGAGTAATAATTAACAAACAAAAATGAAGTAGTTCAAATAAGGTTTATTGAACGTGTGTGTACGTGGAATGATGAAGTGTGTGATGTATGCATGTGTGTCGATGGAAAAACAGTTCTTGAAAAGGTATAAGAAGAAATGAATCCGACGTAGGAAAAGTCTTTGAAAGCCGCACACAAAGAAAACGAGTTGAGAACTCTTACCGTTGTTTGCCCACGTGTTGACGGAAGAAACGTGTGTTGGTAGTTGTTTTGCTGAGACCAGTTCAAGGGAAAAGCGTGAGACGAAGCGCCTGTGTATTAGCGTCGTTCTGTCGACCAGAGAAGAGTGAAACGGAACGCTAGTGTCAGCGTCATTCTGTCGAGGCCAAAAGGCGAGTGAAACGGAGCGCTGGTGCCAGCGTTAGGCTGTCGAGGCTGGTCAGTGAACAAGAGAGGGAATTTCCGTTTTGCAACGGTTTTTATAGTCCGAAGGGCAGATAACTCTGGTGTCGCTTTACAGTGCCACCTGTCGGTGAAAAAGCGACACCTACCGGCAAACCGGTGTAGTTATGTTTTGAAAGGAGGAGGTAACTGCTACAAGGACTCCCCCCCAGATTGAAAAATATTGAAGATATTATTCAATATGTACAGTTGTAGATGAGAAGCATTCTTTGTGGGTATGTCTGTTTTGCTGTTGAAGATTAGAAAAAAGTAGTGTGCACGCTACTTATTTCTGTTTCTGCATCTGTATTGAATGATTGATCGCAAGTGCGTCTGCGGAATTAAGTGTTTGTAACGCATGTGGATCTGCGTGTTTGCATGCAATTGGGTCTGCATCAAGTTTGAGCGCAAGTGAATTTGCACTTGTTGGTGGCGTTGTTCATGTTGATTAGTCTGCGTGATGCAGAGCTGATGAACGGATGTTGAATTGTCAGTGTTGTCCGGGAATGTTTGGTGCTTGGGTCTGCGCGGTTGTTGATGAGTGAGCACAAGTGAATCTGTGCAGTGTTGATGAGTGAGCACAAGTGAGTCTGTGCAATTGTTGATGAATGAGCACAAGTGAGTCTGTGCAATTGTTGATGAATGAGCACAAGTGAGTCTGTGCAATTGTTGATGAATGAGCACAAGTGAGTCTGTGCAATTGTTGATGAATGAGCACAAGTGAGTCTGTGCAATTGTTGATGAATGAGCACAAGTGAGTCTGTGCAATTGTTGATGAATGAGCACAAGTGAGTCTGTGCAGTTGTTGAGTTTGTTCATGTTAATTAGTCCGTGTTGTGGAACTGATGAACAAACATCTAGTTGTTGAGATCGGTGGTACACTATGGTCAAAGTCAGATGCACAAATGTCTGCAAGTGAGTTAGCAGGTCCAGGTACAAGTGGGTCTGTACTGGTGTTGATGCGCGTCGTTCGAGTTGATGTGTCCCCCAGTTGATCAACGAACGTCCAGTTGTTGAGTATTTAGTCGTGTTTGTGCAGTTGTACTCATTTTGAACTGGTGTGATTTCTTCAATAGTGTCGTCAGTGATGTCCGGAAATGTTTGATGAATGTCTGGGAAGAGTTGGTTGTTCAAGTTGATGGGTCCTCCTGTTGATCAATGAACGTCCAGTTGTTGAAGAGGGTTGGTAGCCCTTGAAGGGTGATGTTGGTGCTTGCTGAGCCTGACTTTTTACAACCAGTATTAAGTCTTGAGGCTTGGTGATGTTCGACATCGTGTGTTGTCTGTTTTGTAGTTTTCTTTTCTTTTATATATATATTTCCAACACGTGGGTAGAAGGGAAAAAGAAAAAAAAAATGGAGCCGTAATTTGTTTCACACACGGAATGACGTTTTTTGTTTTCGTTTTAGTTTGTTTGAATGTTAGTTTCCACGTAGAGAAAGAATTGGCGGCTTCTCTTTTCTTTGTTGTCGAAAAGAAAGAAAAAAAAATTCGTATTTTTTTTTTTTTGTTTGAATTTTCATTTCCGCGTGGTCCGAGAGATAAAAATGGCGTTTTTTTAAAAAAATTTTTTATCAACACGTGGTCATGGCAAGGGGTGGCAGCATTTTTTTGAATTTCCTTTTTTTTTCTCAACACGTGGTCACGAAAAAGATGGGCAGCGTGAGCGTTTGTTTTCTTTTGTTTTCTTTTTATCTCCACGTGTTCAAAACAAAGGAAGTGGCGTCTTGTAAGGTCCTTTTGTTCGTCGTAAAAAGAAAAAAAAAGGATTGGCAAAAGTTTGTCTTTTTCTTTGTATATAATTTTCCGACTCGTGGGTAAAGAAAGAGAAGAAAAAATGAAATTGTAATTTGTTTTATACTCGGAGAGAGCCGAGAAATGTTTGTTTTTCTCTGTTTGGGTATTTCCGCGTGGCCAGGAAAAATGGAGACGGTGGCTTCTTTTTTTTTTGTTTGTTTGTATATTTCTACCACGTGGGTAGAAAAAAAAAGGAAAAAGATGGGTGCGTAATTCGTTTCACCACGGAAGAAAAAACGAGAAATGATATATATATATATATATGTTTTTTTTTTGTTCTTGTACGAAATTAATTACTCTGCCCCATACAACAAAGCTTGCACGTTGGGTCACCAATGTTCGGATCGAGGGTCGTGTTCCCCCGATTATAAACGTGTTTAGTAAATCAAGCAATTGTTGCATGCAAAGACAGAGTAATAATTAACAAACAAAAATGAAGTAGTTCAAATAAGGTTTATTGAACGTGTGTGTACGTGGAATGATGAAGTGTGTGATGTATGCATGTGTGTCGATGGAAAAACAGTTCTTGAAAAGGTATAAGAAGAAATGAATCCGGCGTAGGAAAAGTCTTTGAAAGCCGCACACAAAGAAAACGAGTTGAGAACTCTTACCGTTGTTTGCCCACGTGTTGACGGAAGAAACGTGTGTTGGTAGTTGTTTTGCTGAGACCAGTTCAAGGGAAAAGCGTGAGACGAAGCGCCTGTGTATTAGCGTCGTTCTGTCGACCAGAGAAGAGTGAAACGGAACGCTAGTGTCAGCGTCATTCTGTCGAGGCCAAAAGGCGAGTGAAACGGAGCGCTGGTGCCAGCGTTAGGCTGTCGAGGCTGGTCAGTGAACAAGAGAGGGAATTTCCGTTTTGCAACGGTTTTTATAGTCCGAAGGGCAGATAACTCTGGTGTCGCTTTACAGTGCCACCTGTCGGTGAAAAAGCGACACCTACCGGCAGACCGGTGTAGTTATGTTTTGAAAGGAGGAGGTAACTGCTACAAGGACTCCCCCCCAGATTGAAAAATATTGAAGATATTATTCAATATGTACAGTTGTAGATGAGAAGCATTCTTTGTGGGTATGTCTGTTTTGCTGTTGAAGATTAGAAAAAAGTAGTGTGCACGCTACTTATTTCTGTTTCTGCATCTGTATTGAATGATTGATCGCAAGTGCGTCTGCGGAATTAAGTGTTTGTAACGCATGTGGATCTGCGTGTTGTTTGCATGCAATTGGGTCTGCATCAAGTTTGAGCGCAAGTGAATTTGCACTTGTTGGTGGCGTTGTTCATGTTGATTAGTCTGCGTGATGCAGAGCTGATGAACGGATGTTGAATTGTCAGTGTTGTCCGGGAATGTTTGGTGCTTGGGTCTGCGCGGTTGTTGATGAGTGAGCACAAGTGAATCTGTGCAGTGTTGATGAGTGAGCACAAGTGAGTCTGTGCAATTGTTGATGAATGAGCACAAGTGAGTCTGTGCAATTGTTGATGAATGAGCACAAGTGAGTCTGTGCAATTGTTGATGAATGAGCACAAGTGAGTCTGTGCAATTGTTGATGAATGAGCACAAGTGAGTCTGTGCAATTGTTGATGAATGAGCACAAGTGAGTCTGTGCAATTGTTGATGAATGAGCACAAGTGAGTCTGTGCAGTTGTTGAGTTTGTTCATGTTAATTAGTCCGTGTTGTGGAACTGATGAACAAACATCTAGTTGTTGAGATCGGTGGTACACTATGGTCAAAGTCAGATGCACAAATGTCTGCAAGTGAGTTAGCAGGTCCAGGTACAAGTGGGTCTGTACTGGTGTTGATGCGCGTCGTTCGAGTTGATGTGTCCCCCAGTTGATCAACGAACGTCCAGTTGTTGAGTATTTAGTCGTGTTTGTGCAGTTGTACTCATTTTGAACTGGTGTGATTTCTTCAATAGTGTCGTCAGTGATGTCCGGAAATGTTTGATGAATGTCTGGGAAGAGTTGGTTGTTCAAGTTGATGGGTCCTCCTGTTGATCAATGAACGTCCAGTTGTTGAAGAGGGTTGGTAGCCCTTGAAGGGTGATGTTGGTGCTTGCTGAGCCTGACTTTTTACAACCAGTATTAAGTCTTGAGGCTTGGTGATGTTCGACATCGTGTGTTGTCTGTTTTGTAGTTTTCTTTTCTTTTATATATATATTTCCAACACGTGGGTAGAAGGGAAAAAGAAAAAAAAAATGGAGCCGTAATTTGTTTCACACACGGAATGACGTTTTTTGTTTTCGTTTTAGTTTGTTTGAATGTTAGTTTCCACGTAGAGAAAGAATTGGCGGCTTCTCTTTTCTTTGTTGTCGAAAAGAAAGAAAAAAAAATTCGTATTTTTTTTTTTTTTGTTTGAATTTTCATTTCCGCGTGGTCCGAGAGATAAAAATGGCGTTTTTTTTAAAAATTTTTTTATCAACACGTGGTCATGGCAAGGGGTGGCAGCATTTTTTTGAATTTCCTTTTTTTTTCTCAACACGTGGTCACGAAAAAGATGGGCAGCGTGAGCGTTTGTTTTCTTTTGTTTTCTTTTTATCTCCACGTGTTCAAAACAAAGGAAGTGGCGTCTTGTAAGGTCCTTTTGTTCGTCGTAAAAAGAAAAAAAAAGGATTGGCAAAAGTTTGTCTTTTTCTTTGTATATAATTTTCCGACACGTGGGTAAAGAAAGAGAAGAAAAAATGAAATTGTAATTTGTTTTATACTCGGAGAGAGCCGAGAAATGTTTGTTTTTCTCTGTTTGGGTATTTCCGCGTGGCCAGGAAAAATGGAGACGGTGGCTTCTTTTTTTTTTGTTTGTTTGTATATTTCTACCACGTGGGTAGAAAAAAAAAGGAAAAAGATGGGTGCGTAATTCGTTTCACCACGGAAGAAAAAACGAGAAATGATATATATATATATATATGTTTTTTTTTTGTTCTTGTACGAAATTAATTACTCTGCCCCATACAACAAAGCTTGCACGTTGGGTCACCAATGTTCGGATCGAGGGTCGTGTTCCCCCGATTATAAACGTGTTTAGTAAATCAAGCAATTGTTGCATGCAAAGACAGAGTAATAATTAACAAACAAAAATGAAGTAGTTCAAATAAGGTTTATTGAACGTGTGTGTACGTGGAATGATGAAGTGTGTGATGTATGCATGTGTGTCGATGGAAAAACAGTTCTTGAAAAGGTATAAGAAGAAATGAATCCGGCGTAGGAAAAGTCTTTGAAAGCCGCACACAAAGAAAACGAGTTGAGAACTCTTACCGTTGTTTGCCCACGTGTTGACGGAAGAAACGTGTGTTGGTAGTTGTTTTGCTGAGACCAGTTCAAGGGAAAAGCGTGAGACGAAGCGCCTGTGTATTAGCGTCGTTCTGTCGACCAGAGAAGAGTGAAACGGAACGCTAGTGTCAGCGTCATTCTGTCGAGGCCAAAAGGCGAGTGAAACGGAGCGCTGGTGCCAGCGTTAGGCTGTCGAGGCTGGTCAGTGAACAAGAGAGGGAATTTCCGTTTTGCAACGGTTTTTATAGTCCGAAGGGCAGATAACTCTGGTGTCGCTTTACAGTGCCACCTGTCGGTGAAAAAGCGACACCTACCGGCAAACCGGTGTAGTTATGTTTTGAAAGGAGGAGGTAACTGCTACAAGGTATTAGTAAATCGGTGACCATTCAGGAAAACTAAATTGCTGACTCATACTTCCGGTTAATCCGGTAGTGACGTCATCGTGAGAGGATTTTTTCACAGTTTTCATTCATTATTTACATTACGTTGTTAAGAGAATTTTTTTTACTATAAATTACAAGTAAACAAGGCATATACGAGCCATTAGTAAATCGATGACCATTTAGGAAAACTAAATTGCTGAATCATCTTTCCGGTTAGACCGGAAGTGACGTCATTTTGAGAGGATCTTTTCACATTATCAGTCTTTACATTCATTACGTTTATAAGCAAAGGTGTTTTATTGTAAATAGGAAGTTAAGCAACAAATATCTCGGCCATTACTAAATGGGTAACCGTTTTGGAAAAATAACAAAACTGGTTCTTTGATATGACGTAGGCGCCTTCAATAGCATATTTAAACATTATTTCTTTGATATGACCGAGGCGCCTACTAATTTGGTTACATTATTTTAACTATGCATGTTTTTTTCTTTTTCTCTTTCTCACTTACAATATTACTATTCATGGGGAAAGGGTAACAAAAAAAAAAAATTGGGGGGGTACAATTTTTTTTTTTTTAAAACTGAAGACATTCCAATTCATGGGGAAGGGTAACAAAAATTTTTTTTTTTTTTTGGGGGGGGGGGGGGGTAAAATTTTTTTTTTTTTTTTCTTTTACTTACTGAAAATATTACTACTCATTGGGAAGGGTAACAGAAAAAAAAATTTTATTGGGTGGGGGGGGTAAAAAATTTTTTTTTCTTTTTCTAACTGAAAACATTCCAATTCATGGGGAAGGGTAACAAAAATTTTTTTTTTTTGGGTGGGGGGGGGGGGGGAAAAATTTTTTTTTTTTTTTCTTTTTCTAACTGAAAATATTACTATTCATGGGGAAAGGTAACTTTTTTTTTCTTTTTTCTTTTTAACTTAAAAAAATTCCTATTCATGGGGAAGGGTAAAATAAAAAAAAATTTTTTTTTGGGGGGGGGGGAATTTTTTTATTTTTATTTTTTTTAACTTAAATACAATTCCTATTCATGGGGAAGGGTAAAATAAAAATTTGGGTGGGAGGGGGGTAAAAACTTTTTTCTTTTTCTAACTGAAAATATTACTATTCATGTGGAAGGGTGACAAATATCTTTTCTTTTTTTTTGGGTGGGGGGGCAAAAATTTTTTTCTTTTTTTCCTGTTTCTAACTGAAAACATAACTATTCATGGGGAAGAGTACAAAAAGAAATTTAGGGGGCGGTAGATATTATTTCTTTTTTTTTCTCTTTTTCTAACTGAAAATATTACTATTACGGAGAAAGGCAAAAAATAAATTGGGGGGGGGGCGAACTTTTTTTTAAACTGAAAATATTAGTATTCTTGGGGGAGGGTGAAAAAAACTTTTGGAGGGAGTGGGTAAAAAAATGTTTTAAAAATGTTTTATTTGTTTTTAAACTAAAAATATTCTTGGTTAGAAACAAAGAAAATCGATGTCTACCCACCCAAGAAATATGACTGAGTCTCCATCGGTTTACTGGTGAGCGTTCATTTCCGACGCGGCAGCCTAGCAAAAATAGACGACCGTAGGGAGGCTATTTTGGCTATCCACTTATAATATAACGAGCATCTTCTGTCTGTCTGTCCTGGAGAATTTTTATAAACGGGAGAGGGGGGGTGAATGGGGGGGGGGTAATTACTATTTAATTAATTTCAAAGTCAGAAACATAGCAGATACATTAGGGCACATATTAACGACTAAATAAACAAATAATTTCGGCGCAGAGGCCGTGATTCGAATTCGCAACCTTAACGTCAACTGCCCGATACGCTACCGAATGCGCCAATGGACAAAGTTAAAAATAACATCTTAATTAAACTACTTAAAGAAATGTTTCTATTTTCATTTCATTCAGTTAGCAATGAATGATCGTATAATAATTTGTTCTTCGATATAGTTTGGGGTCTGTGTTCGCGCTCGATTTTTTAAAAAACCTTCCCTAAACTACATCATCGTACATTAAAGTCTAGATTGAGAGCCCTACATCTTACTTGCACAAAAACGTATTCGAATGAGAGGGTAGTAGCCTCATATTTCTCTTCGAATTAAGACCTCCTATAAAACCCATTTCACCGGTTAAATTAGGTCACACGTTATTTCACAGGGAACTAATCTGGAAAACACTATATTCATTTTTTTTTTTTTGAATTAGTGACTTAAATTATTTGAGGATATGGTCGAGTGTATTTCTTACGCTTAAAAAACATTCTAGCGACGGACACACAGACAAAAGATAGACAGACACAAATTATCTGCCAGTCTATCTCTGGTTTGTTTGTCAGTCATGATTTTTGTACATGTAAGAAATGTGCTTCAACCACATATTACCTATATTAATAGTTTTTGGGGACGTTTCCGGAATAGTCGACCAAAAGATGACAGGTGTGACGTAGGGACACTGAGTGTTACACAACTGAATGGTAAAATGCGAAAACGGAGTTTAAAAAATTTTTTTTTTAATGAATTAAAGTGATCAATTTACCGACTTCTGTCACTGTAAGCTGTTATGAATGTTATGGAAGCGCCCTCCCTTCCCATATTAAGAATAGGTTTAGGGTTAGTAAAGTTATTTTAACCTAAAAGAAAACTTGTACCCCACCTTCCCCGTGTTAAAAATAGGTTTCTAAATAATAACGTTATTATTTCAACACGATCTGTAAACTGCAGAAGTACCGAGAACATATTCAGTAAAGAGTTATGTTGGTTGTTTACAAATGTTAACTCATTCTTTTAGATTTATACCGGGCAACACTGGGCTACGGGTCCTGCTAGTATAGTATAATATATATATATATATATATATATATATATATATATATATATATATAAGGAGATTTAGTGAATTATAAGATTCCAATTGCTCAAAGAATTAGAACAACAAGTCTATTGTGGCATACGGTCGTTTCCAAAACATTCTGGAAATACTTTATTTCATTCTTTAATTTTTAAAAAAACCAACAAAAGCTACTCCAAAACGTCTCTTCATCAGCGCCTTTAGCACCACATCTTACAGAAATTCAAGGAAAAAATAACAAGCTCGTCTTAGAGGAACATTCATTGGCAGGAGGGCGTACATAGACCAATATTGGAAAAAGAATAAGTTACAGATATAGAGTAAGAATATAAAGATAAAACTGATAATGATAATAATAAAACCTTATAGACATTATAAAGATTAGTAAGAAAAAATGAAAAAAATAAAAATAAGAACAAAAATAATGAGTAAAAATAAAATAAAATAAAATATAAAAATAATAGAATATATTAAGGAAAAATAAAATCAGAGGATAAGAAGTAAAAAAAATAAAAATAAAATAACAAATAAAAAAATAAAAATACAAATAAAATTAACAATAAAAATATAAAAAATATAAGAAAATATAAAAGAATTAAAAAATTGAAAAATTAAAAATATATAAAAAAATATAAAAATATAGAAATACATAAAATAAAGAATGAAGTGTAATAGAGTAAAATAAAATAAAATAATATATATATATATATATGGGTGTGTGTGTATATATATATATATATATACATGAGGTGATTATATGCATGATATATATATATATATATATACATACATATATATATATATACATACATATAGATATATATATATATATATATATATATATATGATGAGATATATGTATGATTTTATGGTGCCTAAGAAATTCCTTTGAGAATGAAACAAACATTTCTTTGTAGCACACTTGTCATAAGTATATTTCTATACTATTACTTAGCTCTATTCATGCATTGAGCACTGTTGGAGTAAATACTGAAATAAAAATACATGTACACAATATATTATCTGATAATATCTCTATTTATATAAGGTTAGGTATGTGTATATGTTTATATATTTGTATGTACAAGACTCATTCCAAAACTGATGAACTGATCATTATGAATTTTGGAACATAACTGTGAGATGTAAGGGTGGGTAATGTAAGCTATATTTAGTTTAATGTAAAGGGGCAAAAGAGAGGGTTGGAAACCCTTTGCGATAATTCAGATACCTCCGATTTTTCTTAAATTTTAGATATTTTCTAGAATCAAAATCATGCAATGGATTTTTATCAAAATTGGAATAAGGATTCTAAACATAAGGCTTCGTACCATTATATATTAATTTTAATCTTCGCATAGGGACGTAAAAGTGGTGCAAAACTGTTTCGTTAGGGGAATTCATTTTACCTATCCTGGGACGGGTATTGTTCTATTTAGAATATATATATATGAGAGAGAGGGCAAATAGATGATTACTTTGGGGGGAGGTATGTGTTTTTATATTGCTTCTTTTGTTTTTCTTTTTTTTTCTTTACTCCCTCCCCCTGCACTTTTCTCCTCCATCTTCATCTCCCTCAGCTTCCTTCTAAATTCGGTTGTCAGCCTAAATGTAAATTGTTATTTCCCATTTCGGATCAGAGCATTTCATAAGAATTAGGAGAGAGAGAGAGAAAGGTGGGTTGGTGGGTGCGCTTCCATCCATTTTCTTTATTACCCCCCTCCATCCACTTGGACTTGCTGCGACCTACCTACACGCCTGCATGTCCGTCCACATGCATGGTGTTATCATCAGCACTGTCTTTGAGGAGGAGAGTGTCTCACTCACAGAGGAAGCACTCTTCTGAAAAGTGGGTTCTTTCTGCGTCTGGGTCATCCAATAAACGCCTGGAAAAAGAGGGGGAGAGAGCGGCAAGATTTATCACACCAATAGAGTGGTGGTGTTTGGAGAAAGGCGGATCTGTGTCTCGAATTGGAAGAGATAGTAGTTGGAGATCTTTGTTTGTGTGTGTGTGTGTATGTGCGTGCGTGCGTGTAGGAAAGTATCCTTCAATTCTTATTGGTGCAGGTACTACCTACCCCCGAACCTATTCACCGCACTGATAAGGTAAACCCAAACCTGTTGCTCATCTCTTAAAAGGATGATTTCAGTAATACACTGGAGGCCTCCTTAGTTTTAGTTTTGTCACTCAGTTAAAATGTTGTCAGTAAATATCAAGTAGCAGAGAGCTACTTTCAGATACTATACATACCAGTCAAGGACACATCCTCGACAATCAGTTTCGCAGAGTATGTGCCACTGTGATAGTGGTGGCCTTGCCTGTGTTAAGCTGACGTATGGTTCTGGGCAGTCCTAGGAGGTCCACTCTCCCAGGCTTTAAAAAACTCTTTTTTTTTAGACTTTAATATACCCCAAACAAGGCATATTGCAACTGAGACGTAAGGAGTTACTGTGAATTAGGGGCCAGATTTATAGGGGGCATCCTATGTGAGGAGTTGAGGAGCAAGATGCTTGTTTACATTACATTTATATTTCTGCATGTCAGCACGGTCAGGAAAACAGGGAGAAGAGAGGCTTTACCGTCTCTCTTTGAAAAGGGATTAGTTTATGTTAACTGCCTGAGGCGCCCCTACTGGGGAATGACGACAGGGCTACTCAGACATTTTTTACGAGGTCAGAGTGCACTACTTGTGTGCTCGATTATCAAATCCCACTTTCCGACCTTGTGTCACATCTTCCTGCCGTGGGAGTGAGGTAAATACCATCAGTAAAAAAATATAGAGTCTCTTTTAACAGTAACAAAAAGAAAAAAGGTTATTGCGCATGTTCATCAATCTGGCCTAAATTTAAATTATGTCAAACTTTCACTCTTTTGAAAATCGCTGATTTTAAATTTGAAAACTTGTATTATTATAAAATCCAGAATAAATGCTGAAAAACTCATTAAAATTGTATAATTTTCTGATTTTGGTGATTTAAAAAAAAAAATGAATACATTAGTAGTTTTTAAGTGATATAGGTTTGAGAGGAGGGGATGAGCCCCTAGCGGTGGTGCTAGAGGGGTATAGAATTAGTATACACTAGCTGTTGTTCAAGATGCAGTGAATTCATTTTAGTTTGTAAGCTTTATTTGTTTGCCCATTTTTTTTTTACTTAAGGTAAACAACTATTATTTTCTTCAATTTAAGATGAATTATCTCCCTTGCTGAATTTTATTTTTTGGTGATTATTAAAAAATATTTCATATTAACACTCATCTGCGTCAAATTAAGTAACTTTTGAAACAAATCGTAGCTAAGTACCTTTTATTATATTCAAGGTGTTGGGGTGAAAAACTCCTTTAAAGATAGATTTAAATTCCTGTTGATGATGCAGTATGCCAGAATCAGGTCCCCTTGCACCTATGCTACTCAGTGAGGACAGATTTAGTCTTTTAAGCCGTTCTTTGTAGGTAAGCATGGAGAATACTATCACCATCCTGCTATTGCAAATAACACGGTACAACAATAACAAATAAAAATTAGCTAATCAGAAGCAAAGTTTGATTTGTTAGCTTAAATGTTATTTGGGTCTGACTTTGAAAATCCGACAAGATAACTTTACATGTTGGATTACATTTTTTTATACCCTTTTATTTATTTATATTTGCCCCCATGAGCATTCCGAAAAAAAACACATCAGTATACATTCCAGTGAGTTCAGATTCATTAAACATCTTATGTGAAAGCTCCCAATATTGTTCATGAAACCCATTCGTTATGCCATAAACACGAAAATGTTATTTTAAAAGCTATCGTACTTATATTCCTGACATGCTCCAGTAATTAATTATTTTCTCGCTAAAGAAATTGCAATGTTTATTGTGGGTGAGCGATCAAGTTGCGCATTGTAAAAAATTGTTCATAGTTATAAACGTTGAAGTTTTAAAAAAATTAAAATTTTCTTCCTTTTACTTTAATTCACCCCAAACAAGGCACATTGACACCGAGATGTAAGGAGCTACTGTACATTTGTAGACATATCCAAAGGGGCATTCTCAGTGGGGAGTTGCGCAGTAAGATGTTTGTTCATATTATATTTAAACTTGTGCATGTTGGTGCAGTCAGGGAAACAGGGAGCAGAGAGGGAATTCCAAAGGCTAGTAGTTCGAGGAAAGAAGCTAATAGAGTAGAAATCCCTCCAGCATCTAGGTACCTCAACAGTGAAGGGGTGAGATTTAGCTGATTAATTAATTTTGAGAAATATTACAGGTCGCATTTCTTACTGTATTGTTATATGTGAATAGACGTACGTGTGACCCGTTGGATCACAACCATTATTTATTTAACTTTGATTTAATTTAAAAATTCATAAACGGTAACATATTTTTGGAGATATTTTTCTTGCATAACTAAAAATAAGAAATCTTTTTACTTTTATATTATCCTTATTATTATTATTATTATTATTATCATTATTATAATATAGAAGTAAAGAAACATTATTTTGATATCTAATTTATATACATGTTTGTAGTTTTGCAGACACACATACGTATATTAGATGACCACACTGAAAAAAGAGAGTAACTCTTTCTCTCAATACTCACAGAAACATTAAGAAATATTAGAGAGTGGTTCAATCAACATAGAGCAAAAGGTGCGAGAGAAATACATAGATAGCTAAGAGAGAGATATGGATGACTTGTTTAGGTAATTATAGATTATGGCTAATTAGAACAATTAAAACAATTTATTTCATACATAACTCAATCCCATAACTAAGGTATATTTTAGCATGTATTTTGTGTTATTAAAGTCTAGAGCAAAAAACCTTTGGTAAACAAACGTTGATCAACTCACATTTCGTATGATGTTACACAAGAAGGGCAACAGCGTTTATTTCCACCTGAACAATCGCAGGTAGCTTTTCTTTAAAATCTCTTGGTTATATTTAGGGTTCATAATCAAAGTGAGTAACTCCCATTCATCAGTAACAATAGAGAACTGACCAAACATAAAATGGATGAAACAAATCAAGCAACATGTTACATTGCATGTGTCTACATTCAGTCATTTTGAGTCGGAATGGCAGTTTTCAGATTTAAACATTTACTCAGTAGACTCGTTGGCACTGATTAATCACTACACATATGATTCGTTAAACATATTGAGTTATGCTTCGTCATTTTGCATTTTTTTCAAATACTTTTGGAAGCTTTAACTGTTTATTATTAGCAGTAGTAGACACCACCTCAAAGCAGATGTGGACCAAGAACCGCTGGAGGGAAGATTGGCAGCAGGCTGACCAACACCGACTGCACAGGTTCATCACCGACCCAGATGCCATAGCAGGGGCTGAGCTGCCACGAAGGCAATGGACCAATCTGAACCGCCTGAGAACTGGTGTGGGCTGTTTTTCTGCCACAATGAGAGACTGGGGTCTGAGAGAGGGTGCTGCCTGTGAATGTAGCCACCCAGAACAGACAGTTAGGCACGTCATAGAGGAATGCCCGCTGTTCAAACCACCCAATGTCAAGCAGGGCATAGCGGACCTTGATGACGAGACGAGAACCTGGCTTGCCAAGACCGAGCTGCAGCTTTGAGGGAGCTGGCACAAGAAAGAAAAAAAGCAGTAATATTATAGGTAGTAGTAGTTGATCCCTATGAAACACTTGATATCCCAAGGGTTCTTCATTACAATTAGTTGCATTGTAAACATGCAGTAGGCTGCATTTTTTTAGTGGTGCATGTGAATGTCAGACAGTGTAGATGACAGATACTCACCCAAAGTAAGAAAGGGGGGGGGGGTAACTTGGAAGAATTTGAAAATGTTTTTGATTTTATATCAGGACACCCAGAATCTTATCTCTCTTTAAAACGGAATAAGTGCCTCTTAAAAACAGAGAATCATGCTGACCCCAGAAGAAATGTTCTTAGATTGTTTCCATGATAAGCCCCCTTAAGTAGACTGTCTGGTAGTTATCTATCATGGATATCTCCCCAATGGTCAGTCTTTGGGTAGTCGAATGGTAACCAGTGAGAAAGACTGGAATCCAAGATTTCCGGTTAGGAAGAAGGGATTCCAGGAGATGGGAGGGGTGAGACCTGGCCTCTGGGCATGAGATGCACAGTTAGTGTTTCAGAGAATTGGCAAGCTGGGTGTCCTTCCAGGCAAGGTGTGTCCATTAGGGGCTCTTAGCTAAAGGACTGTGTTGATCGGACATACTTTATTCCGCCAGAGTAAAAGATCTCATTTTGCGAGCCTACTATTCAGCCCAATAACGCAGGTATCTTTTGTAACCTCTAACAAATAAACCTGCCACTTGTTATAAACTGGACTCATGGTTTTACTTTGGATGGGAATTTTTTTTTTTTTAGAACTGACTAAATAGCACAACATCTTTGAACTGGCACAACTAGTGAGGACAGTCACGGCCAATGCAGTGAACACACGCATACAGGTTCACAGCATTATATCCAATAATTTTGGAGCTTATAAGTGTTTATGGTTTTTAATATTACAATAGTAATAGTAGGATTTATATTTAAACGTATCTCAAGGATACTTCATGCCTTATTTGGTACAAATTTGTTAAGTAGTTTTGGAGCTGATAAGTAACCAACAGAAAAGCAATGTGCTCAATTATAATATATAAAATCTATTACCTGGTGTGCTCCTAGTTCAAACTTAAATTCTGTTAGTCAATATTTTATATCGAAAGTTTGATCACCAGATTATACTATTTAAGATGTAGACTGTATTTAATTTCAGGTTCTGATAATTTGATCATTTTTCTACAACACTTTTCCTTTGACCACTGTTCAAAATTAAACCTGCCCAATTGCGCCTGGGTCAGGGGTCAAAGTTTTTTGTTTTTTTATAGGAAATATCTAATTTATTTTATTTTTATCGCATCATCTTTTCCTAGCTGTGATCATGGTAATAAGATCATAGAAAAAGGATCTACGTTAATGTTCAGCGTTTCAGGAATCTTACCACATTATATATATATATATATATATATATATATATATATATATATATATATGTATATATATATATATATATATATATATATATATGTATATATATATATATATGTATATATATATATATATGTATATATATATATATATATATATATATATATATATATATTCTGACCCTTTGTTGTTGTTGAATACTGTTCGATTGTTTACTATGTGCATTCGCTGGTTTAGCATATATAGAGTTTAATTTCCGTGCTAATTAGTGGTGGCCAAGGGGTAGAACACCGCACTATGAGTCAGTGGTGACTTTGAAACTGGGTTCGTGCCCTCAAACCAGCAAGAATTAACATTCCCTACACTGAAGATTGCATAAGTATGAAACATCGATGTCTGTAGGCAATAATAAATATTTATTTAAAATATTGGTATATATATATCTATATATATATTAATTTGAATAATATAAAGATAATTATTTTATATTAGATCCTATCGATATATGCCCGATATTGTAGATAGAGCATTGCTATAGGAAATATTGAAATAATGAAAAAAATGTAAAGTTACATACTTTACAAGTTTATTATAATCATCAGGTGTTTAAACAAGGAATATAATACAATGGGAATGATCTGTATCCATGGATTTTCAAAGAATTACTCTTATCCTCAGAAGGAAAAAAACAATAAATTGCTAATTATTGGTAAGTATTAATTTTTAAAATTACAACACAATTTTAAGTTATGCTTAAAGCAAAAATAGTCCCAAAAATGTTTCAATAATAAACAGAAAGACATTATAGTAGTATTTGTATCAGTGCAGTTGTTGAAAAAATCAGATTAGAACATAGTATTATATAGTGGAGGGCGATGGATTCCAATAAAATTCAGGAACGATTCTAAAGTCTGTGAAAAATCAGTACATGTGTAGAAACTGTAGTGGAAAATAAAAACATAAGACTTACCTGTAATACCAGACCAGGCCATGTGGAACAACAGAGTTAAAGCAAATGGCTGGTTTTATAGAAAGGAAGTACAAAATGATCATGTGACCTATTTTGCATTGCATGATGGGAGTCCCCATAAAGAGGACAGGAAATGAGAAAGCGCACTTCTTCTTTGGTTCATCCCGGATTGAGACCAGTGAAGGTGGAGGTCAGATTTGGTGCTGTCAGAAGAGTGAAGTTGGAGTTCAAGTTGGCGTTTGCGGACTAGTGACTGTTTTGGGTCGGATTGGGTGCCCTCAGAAGAGAGACACGTTGGTGTTTTCGGACGACAAGCTATTTCGGCGGCCTACCTACATAACAGGATGGGTGACAGAATCAAATTAAGCAGTGACATATTGAAGGCGTATGCTAGTGATGGAGACGTAGTGCGATGGCTGTCTAAATTGAAGATGGTCGCAAGATTGCAGAAAATTGAGGATGTGGCAACCTTGATTCCATTATATTTGGAAGGAAATGCACTTTCGGTCTACCAGGAAATGAATGACGCTGAACAAGACGACGCAGATTTGATAGAGGCAAGACTAAAGACCGCTTTCACAGAAAGTGTTTTCGACGCCTATAGCAAAATGCGCAGGATCACATGGACAGGGGAGCCAGTAGATGTCTTTGCGACGGAGATCCGGAGGCTAGCGGGACTGGCAGGTTATGCAGGGATGAGCCTTGAAAAAACGGTGAAAATGACGTTTGTGACTGGTCTTCCTGATAGTGTGTCTACAGAGCTGCAGAGACTGACAATGATCGAGAGCATGAACATGGATGAAGTGCTGACCCATGCCAGGATGCGGACAAAGAAGAGTCACCAGTTGGAGGCAACCGCGAGTGTAAGCCTGATGGGATGGAAGTCCGCAGTTAAGGAGAATCTCTCGTGGGGGCGGTCACCTGGAAAAGCCCCAGTGAAATGTTTTCGATGCCAGGGGCCTCATTTTGTACGGGACTGCCGAGAACCTAAGCCTGGCATAACCTGCTTCTGTTGCGGACAAACTGGGCATATCAGCCGAACCTGCACAGTACAGGGAAACGATTAGAGGGGTGCCATAGCGTCAGTGGCTACCCCCCCGTCCTATCAAGTGACGGCGCATAGGATTGCATTACCACAGGTGGAGGTCACCGCAAACGGGAAGAGAGACAAAGCCCTGGTTGATACCGGCTGCACGACCACGTTGGTGACAACGGATGTTGCTAAATCTTGGCATGGAATGACCAGTGTGAGGGCGGTTGATGGCCGTGAGGTGATGTGCCGAGGAATGTGCACTGTGAGAATAATAGTGAGAGAGACCGAACTTGATGTGAGGGCAATTGTGATGGAGCGGCTTGTTGCAGGTGTTGATGTTGTGTTGGGCCTGGATGTCATCGATCGACTAGGGGGTGCTATGTTTAGCATGGGCATGATCACATTTGGATGTGAACACCCAGTCGGATTGGCAGGAATGGAGAGTGTTAAACCCAAGAAGGCGGAACCGTGCCAAATCAAAGACAAATACTTTCAGGCCAGTTTTGATGGAGATAAGTGAACGGTGGAATGGCGTTGGGTTTCAGAGCCGCCAATACTAAAAAATCAAGTTGGGTGCTATGAAAGTACTCTGAATGGTGACACAAGGGCTGAATTTGAGAAAGAGATAGCCAGGTGGATTGAGGAAGGTATCCTTGTACCATAGTCCGGGGAAGCAGACGGAGTCCTACCACTCATGGCGGTAGTCCAGCCCACCAAAGGGAAGGTTAGGCCAGTATTGGACTACAGAGAGCTAAACCAGCATATTGCTTGCCACACAGGGGACTATATCGACGTTTGCAAGGAAGTAATGCGAGAGTGGAGGAAGATGGAGCGGGCAAGCAAGATTGTGGACCTAAAATCAGCCTACCTCCAGATACACATAGACGAGAGGCTATGGCGGTACCAGCTGGTTAAGTTCAAGGGTCAGCCCTTTTGCTTGACAAGGTTGGGTTTTGGGCTCAGTTCTGCACCCAAAATTATGACTGCAATTTTGAAAACAGTGCTGGGGAAAAATAACGAGGTGGAGAGGGCCACAAGCTCATATATTGATGACATCCTGGTCGAGGAAGGAAATCTGTCCGCGGAAAGTGTTAGCAATCACGTTGGAAGATATGGATTGATTGCGAAGCCACCTGAGCCACTAGAAAATGGCACGGCCCTAGGACTAAAGCTGCAAAGGAATAAGGAGGGGACGTTGATGTTCGGACGGGGTAATGAGGTGCCCGATATCTCAGACGGACTGACTAAGAGAGAGCTGTTCTCCATATGTGGGAAGCTGGTTGGCCATTACCTCATTTGCGGGTGGCTCAGAGTAGCATGCAGCTATATAAAAAGGCAGACCGAAGGCGGCCGCTGAGATGACACAGTGACCGAGGATGTTGTGCAGTTGATACGCGAGGTGGTGGAGGAGGAAGACCCTGTCAAAGGAAAATGGCGTGTCAAACGGGACAAAGGAGGTGTGATCTGGTGTGATGCTAGCACTCTGGCTCTCGGTGTGCTGCTTGAAATTGGAGGAGCAACAGTGGAATGACCATGTCCACATAAATGTTGCAGAGCTCGAGGCTACAGCAAAGGGAGTGAACCTGGCTCTAAAGTGGGGCTTGAAAAATGCAGAGTTGAAAACGGACTCGGCCACAGTGGCCTCCTGGATCCAGTCAGAAGTCTCAGGAGAGTAAGGACCAAGGGAGCAGCTGAGATGCTGATCAAGCGTAGGCTCGGGATTTTGGGAGACTTGATTCGCGAGTTTGGACTGAGAGTGTCGGTTACGCTTGCCCCAACTCAAAAGAAAAGAGCAGATGCCCTGACCCGAGTAAAGAAGGCCTGGCTTAAAGAGAAGGATGCAGCGGCTGTGTGCGCCGTTAGTGAGGAAGCGAGAGAGCTGCATGAAATGCACCACTTTGGGAAAGAGAGGACACTTTTTTTTTGCAAGAAAGGTGAACCCGAGTGTGACAAAGGAGGCGGTTAAAGAGGTGGTGGAACAATGCAGAGAGTGTCAATCAATTGACCCTGCCCCATCCAGGCACGAGAGAGGGGAATTACAAGTGACTGAAACTTGGAAACGTCTGGCCATTGACGTCACGCATTATAGGAACGATATATTCCTGTCAATGGTCGACTGTGGACCTGGGAGAGTGGCAATCTGATGTAAGTTGAGAGCGGAAACCGCGAGTGAAATTTGCAGAGCCATGGAGGCGGTGTTTTTGGAGAGGGGGCCAGTGGAGGAGATATTACTGGATAATGGTGCCGCCTTCCGCTCTGAAGACTTTACAGAGCTGTGTGCCAGGTGGGGTACCCGGCAATTTTTTCGGGCTGCATATCGACCGGGAGGAAATGGGATTGTCGAAAGGCATCACTGAAACATAAAGGCTGTTGCAGAGAGAGGCTGAATCTCACCAGAAGAGGTGGTGTTTTGGTACAACATGTCTCCAAAGAGTGGTCAAGATGAAGAGTCAGTGCCGCATCAGTCAGTCTTTCGGTATGAGTGCCGTCATCCTCTTGCTAGAACGAACATGAGTGAAGAGGGACAAGGATCCATCACAGTTGGTGAAGAAGTGTGGGTCAAGCCACCGGGAGCTCTATGCACTACACGTTGGGGACGAGGAAGGGTAACGCATGTACAGTCTGCAAACAATGTGAGTGTTGACGGGATGCCGCGATACGTGCTTGATATACGTCGTGTCTCTCTGCCATCAAATGGAGATGCTGAGGAAGAAGCCGGTGAACCCCGGTTGGAAGAACCCCCGCGACGCTCTAATCGTGAGAGGAGACAACCAGTCTGGATGGCTGACTATGCGAGGTGAGATGTGATTTTAAGATCACGGGGGCATGTAGTGGAAAATAAAAACATAAGACTTACCTGTAATACCAGACCAGGCCATGTGGAACAACAGAGTTAAAGCAAATGGCTGGTTTTATAGAAAGGAAGTACCAAATGATCATGTGACCTATTTTGCATTGCATGATGGGAGTCCCCATAAAGAGGACAGGAAATGAGAAAGCGCACTTCTTCTTTGGTTCATCCCGGATTGAGACCAGTGAAGGTGGAGGTCGGATTTGGTGCTGTCAGAAGAGTGAAGTTGGAGTTCAAGTTGGTGTTTGCGGACTAGTGACTATTTTGGGTCGGATTGGGTGCCCTCACAAGAGAGACACGTTGGTGTTTTCGGACGACAGAAACATCATGTCACGAGTTAAACTTCCTTAGCATGTGAGTGAAATATGGAGTGGTTAATTCAGCAGGTTAATATAAGGAGAAAACAAAAAAAAGAAAAGTGAATAAAACAAAGAGAAAAATAAAGAAAAATAAAGAAAAAAAAGAGAGACAGAGAACAAAAATCAAGAAAGAAAGAGGAAAAAATCAAGAAAGAAAGAGGAAAAAAGAAAGAAAGAAAAACGGACCAGAGGTCAGAGATAAAAAGATAAAAAATTTTTAAAAAAACGTTTGAATCTAGAAGTAATTTTTAAAATATCGAGAGCAAAAATTTTTTAACAGTCGTTTTTTAAAAACGCTTTTAATATATAGGTTGGTATATTTAGCGTAATGAAATTAAAATTACAAATATACATAAATATATATAAAAATAATGATAATAATATAAACATGAAAATATGTAAATGGATAAATGAAAACAATAAAGGTAGGGAAGCTTGAAATTCAAAAGTGTAGGATTAGGGATAAAGATTTATGAAAAATTATAAAATAAAGATTATTATATAAAATGTTCAGAAAATTAACTTATTAATCAAGATATAATTCAAGTAATCTTCAATAGAACATTTTAAAATAAACGATAAATGTAACTACATTTTTTTCTTTATTTCAATATGTCCTATATATAAAGCATATTCCAACAATGTCTGTTAAATACTCTAGTCAGTGTATGCCTCCATTCGCATAAATAGAACTTAAATTCCCTTCTTGACGTGGTAATGTCTCGTGGCCGTATGGTTGTGACGCTTGCTTGCTGAGTCTAGGTTGATTCTGTAACAGGGGTTCGGACCTTGCAACCGTCTGAGATTATCATTCCCGACACTGATGAGAGCGAAAGCTTGAAACGCTGGCGTATGTAAATAAAACTAATTTAATATTATTTACTTAAAATTAATATATATATATATATATATATATATACATATATATATATATATATTATGAAAATATATTTTTGGCTGGCTGTTAAAATAGATATGGAAAAATGAACACAGAATATATTATGTTGTAATGTTTATAGAACTCTATTCCCTCTCAAGACTGCAGAGAGTCCATCAATCTTAAACTTAACCACTGCTGAACGGGCATTGCTCAAGTCCAGTGACAAAGAGAAGTCCAGGACAACTGTAAACAATGCCAGGATGAGCAGAGAAAGACTGGTGTTATTTCAAAGTTTTTCTTTCTAGGCTAGCTGCACAACCAAAGCTTGAGAGTCCAGTTTACTCTACTATCTATCCCATAGCTGGAGAGTGGGTATTCATACCTTTCCCAAGGGCATTAGTGAAAGTGATGCAGTAGCCCGGGCAAAACTTGAACCGGCACGCTGAGCACACAGTCTGTGCCTGTAACCATTACACCTCATCACTTCCACTGCTAATAATATAAGTATATAATATAACAATATATATATATATATATATATATATATATATATATATTGTGCCAAGTATGTTTTGCAGATAAATAAAGTAAGTGTAAATGGCGAGCAGAAAAAATAAAATATGTAGGTTTGAAAATAACATGACCTCTCGTCCTATCTGTTCTTCTGCTTTCCTGTCTTCTATGTCTATTTTATGTTTTCCAACTTTCATTTATCTTAAAATAACATCATCTGCACTCATTTCTGAAGGAGTCTTTAGATAATAAAAACGCAATATTAAAAATTCTCATCATAAATATCAATTTAATTGTGTTTATTTTCTTTTGGTCTATCCGCTTTTTCCATTCCTCTCTACATATACACGTGTGTAATAACACAGTTCTAGTTTTAGTGAAATTCATTTTCAAAACAATTACTTGGGATTATTCGATGGATATCCGCAAATGAAGTTGTCTGTGTTTCTCCCTATCAGACGAAGTTGGCCACAAAGATTTGTAGATATTTAATTTGTACGACATTTCAAATGCTGCCCATTTTGCCACCCACAGCCAATGTCAGCTCGTTCTGCAAAAGAATGAGCAATTTTGCAACACTTGAAGTTCATTTTAATGAATCAGTTTATTCATTTTAGTGCTTAGATATATTTAGAAGGCAAAATGCAGACATATGTTATGCATAATGGAAACGTTTTACTGTAGGATATGATTCTTCGATGCCTCATTTGTGGTTCGGCTCACTGTGATAGAACAGCAATTATGTGGCATATATGATTCATGTGCAAGTTAAATCTCATCATTATTAAATATTCTGTTTTGGTTGAGTTTGGTATGTCCGCTTAACAGCATATAAACTCTTTTTGGTTTGGTTGTCTTATAATAATAACGAGCAGGAAAACCTGACATTGCTCGGGATTTAATGAGGAACACTATGTCCTGTTTTCACTAAGCTCATAACATCATATAACTTTTTTTTTTACTGCCCCCACCCCTCCCATTTCACACCCTAATATAACTTTTTTTGTTACTGCCCCCACCCCTCCCATTTCACACCCTAATATAACTTTTTTTTACTGCCCCCACCCCTCCCATTTCACACCCTAATATAACTTTTTTTTTACTGCCCCCACCCCTCCCATTTCGCACCCTAATATAACTTTTTTTGTTACTGCCCCCACCCCTCCCATTTCACACCCTAATATAACTTTTTTTTACTGCCCCCACCCCTCCCATTTCACACCCTAATATAACTTTTTTTTTACTGCCCCCACCCCTCCCATTTCGCACCCTAATATAACTTTTTTTGTTACTGCCCCCACCCCTCCCATTTCACACCCTAATATAACTTTTTTTGTTACTGCCCCACCCCCCCATTTCACACCCTAATATAACTTTTTTTGTTACTGCCCCCACCCCTCCCATTTCACACCCTAATATAACTTTTTTTGTTACTGCCCCACCCCTCCCATTTCACACCCTAATATAACTTTTTTTGTTACTGCCCCCACCCCTCCCATTTCACACCCTAATATAACTTTTTTTTACTGCCCCCACCCCTCCCATTTCACACCCTAATATAACTTTTTTTTACAGCCCCCACCCCTCCCATTTCACACCCTAATATAACTTTTTTTTTTACTGCCCCCACCCCTCCCATTTCACACCCTAATATAACTTTTTTTGTTACTGCCCCCACCCCTCCCATTTCACACCCTAATATAACTTTTTTTTACTGCCCCCACCCCTCCCATTTCACACCCTAATATAACTTTTTTTTTTACTGCCCCCACCCCTCCCATTTCGCACCCTAATATAACTTTTTTTGTTACTGCCCCCACCCCTCCCATTTCACACCCTAATATAACTTTTTTTGTTACTGCCCCACCCCCCCATTTCACACCCTAATATAACTTTTTTTGTTACTGCCCCCACCCCTCCCATTTAACACCCTAATATAACTTTTTTTGTTACTGCCCCACCCCTCCCATTTCACACCCTAATATAACTTTTTTTGTTACTGCCCCCACCCCTCCCATTTCACACCCTAATATAACTTTTTTTTACTGCCCCCACCCCTCCCATTTCACACCCTAATATAACTTTTTTTTACTGCCCCCACCCCTCCCATTTCACACCCTAATATAACTTTTTTTTTTACTGCCCCCACCCCTCCCATTTCACACCCTAATATAACTTTTTTTTTTACTGCCCCCACCCCTCCCATTTCACACCCTAATATAACTTTTTTTGTTACTGCCCCCACCCCTCCCATTTCACACCCTAATATAACTTTTTTTTACTGCCCCCACCCCTCCCATTTCACACCCTAATATAACTTTTTTTTACTGCCCCCCACCCCTCCCATTTCACACCCTAATATAACTTTTTTTTTACTGCCCCCCCCCTCCCATTTCACACCCTAATATACCTTTTTTGTTACTGCCCCCACCTCTCCCATTTCACACCCTAATATAACTTTTTTTTACTGCCCCCCCCCCTCTCCCATTTCACACCCTAATATAGTCGTAAGAAACTGAAATTTTGGAAAATTTTCTGCATTAGTGCCTCATACACATTTGTTTAAATTTCATTAAAATCATATTTGAAGTTTTAAGGGATTTATGCCCCCATAGCTCCCTTGGAAGGGGTACATAGAGATTTGGCACATTGAGGGGCACGTAGAGATTCGGGACTACTTTTATTGTCTTTCCCGGAGAATTTTCTTGTTTTTTTGTTTTTTATGGAAATCGCTCCAGACAAGACATGAAGCTACTTGATGTAAGGAGTTAACAAAAACAAAATACGATTATCGCAAAGACAGGAGATGTCTATTGGCCGTAGTCTTGAAAAGTCCAAGTCTATAGATAGGAGGAAAAAAGCCAGCAGGAAGAGAGTTCTACAGGCTTGCGGTTCATGGAAATAAGCTACTGGAATAGGAAACCGTATTACAATGAGGTATCAAAACAGCATATTGATGGAGACCACTAGACCAACGAGTCAAACAGGCTGGAACAAAAGAAGCAGGGAATAGATCACATAATTCTGAAGAACACATGCCATAATAATATTTATAGAAAAGACTGAGACTAGCAACATCACGTCTGTAAGAGAGGGGGTGTAAAGAAGAAAGGGTAGGACCAATCAAATTACAGATACGTTTCTGCACCTTATCAAAAACCCTCAAATGGGACAGAGATTCACCAGCCCAAATATGACAACAGTACTCCATACATGGTCTGATAGTAGATTTGTAGAGATAGAGAATAGTCTCAGTTGTGAGAAAGTGTTTGAAGCGATAGAGAGAACCGACTTTACGAGAAGCAGAAAGAGCAATGGATCTAATGTATGAACTCCAAGAAAGATTTGATGAGAAAGAAAGACCAAGAAGTTTCAATTTCTCCTCAAGAGTAGAACCATCCATGATAATCTCAGGAAGAAAAGGGACACGCCTACGATTGAAAGACATGAGCTGAGTCTTAACTGGATTAAATGAAACAAACCATTTCATACCCCAATCCACAACTGAACCCAGGTCAACTTCTAGATCAGCTGCATATTTCGACTGATCCGAGGGAGATGGGCAAGAAGCAACACCAGAAACGAAAGTGGCATCGCCAGCATAAATGTTAATTTTCTGAACAATATTCTCTGGAAGATCATTTATATAGAGAAAAAACAGTGTTGGTCTTAGAATAGAGCCCTGAGGAACACCAGCATTGATAGGAAAAGAGAAAGAAGAGACACTGTCCAAAGTTACTCGCAAGCTTCGATCAGAAAGAGAAGACCTAATAATGTCAAGAACCTCACCATCAATACCATAACCCTGAAGTTTGTGTAGGAGACCAGAATGCCACACTCAATCAAACGCCTTCAAAATGTCAAGCGCAATGGCTCTACCCTCTCCTGAATTATCCATAAACTGACAGATCTGCTCAGTTACAACAGTTAAAGGATCAGCAGTTGAACAAAAACCACAAAAGCCATACTGAACATCACTAAAGAGGTCCAGACTTTCCAGAAAATGAACAAGCTTGCCATTTATGAACCTTTCAAAAACTTTGCTAATAACGAAGAGGAGACTAATCGGACGATACTTAGTTGGGTCAGACCGATCACCAGCATTTTTAAAGATAGGGACAACAGAGTACTCTTTCCAACAAGGGAAACAGGACTTAGACAAACAGAGATTGAATAATTTAGAAAGGATAGAAGAAAGTTCAGGAGCACAACGCTTGAGAACAATAGGAATTGAATCAGGACAGTAAGCCTTAGACTGGTCAAGATCAGAAAGAACCCGAGCAACCATCTTTGGAGTGATAATAACAGAATCAAGAGACTGATCAGTTTTCAAAGGAAAATTAGGAAGAAAGGCACCAGAATTATCTAGAGAAAAATTGCCAGCAAAAAGACGAGCAAAGAGATCAGCCTTATCCTTAGAAGATGAAATAACCCGAAAACCATTAAAAAGAGGAGGAATAGCAGACTTGCCACTATTAAAAACACTATTGTAAATTCTCCAAAAATCATAAGACTCAACACTTTTAAATGAAATAGAGTCACAAATTCTTTGAAAGTAGCTAGACTTAGCCTTAGAGATTGCCCTCTTGCAGGAATTGCTAGCTCTTCTGTAGGATTGTCTAGAATTCTCAGAACCATCCTGACGATAATGATTATAGTAATGGTTACAATGGGCAATAGCAGAAGCACAAACAGATGAAAACCATGGAGAAGAATGAGGTTTGGTTTGAAACTTATGAGGAATGAAGGTGTCAATTCCAACACCAAGTCAGTCAGTAACCTCCCTAGCAGCATCATTCAGAGACAAACCAAAGATAGAACACCATGGAACGTCACATAGGAAGTTGTGACTCCCATCCCAATCCGCCCTCCTGTAGTTGAACGTCTTCTTATGGAAAGGACGATCAATAGAAGACTTAACCGAAAAATTAACCTCAACAAACACATGATCAGAAGAGATTAATGGAGAAGAGGAAATATAACATGAGTCAGGAACAGAAGTGAGAAAAAGATCAAGTAAGGATGGTTGATGAACATCATTATCAGGAAAACGTGTGGGGAAGGTGACAATTTGGGACAAATCATGAGACAGAGAAAAGTTAAGATAGATTTCACCAGCTAGATCTGTGCGGTTAGAGTGAGGGAGCCAGTCAGAATGATGAGCATTGAAGTCACCAAAAACAAAGATGGAGCTTGACGGATGAATTTGCAATGCATCATCAATACTGCTAGATATTGCATCAACAAGAGAGCAGTCATTGTCAGAAGGGAAACGGAACAAAAATAAAAAATAGGAAGTGGAGTAAAGACAACCTCAGACAGATAAAAAGAACACCCATGAGATTCAAGGCTGAGGACATGTGCAATGGGGAGATGCTTGCGAAGAAAAAGAGCAAGACCATGCAAATGCATGGAAGAGTCTAAGTGGACAAGAGACAAATAACCATCCACACGTAGATCGTTGATATCAATAGAAGCATCCAGATTAATCTCACAAAGAGCATGGATGTGAGGAGATTTGCCCAAGAGAAAGGACTGAACATTTGAAAAGTTTGACCTGAGACCTCTGATGTTACTATAGGAAATTGTAAGGTGTTTGTTGTGTGGATTTGTAGAAGCGCATAATAATAAAAAGGGAGAAAAAGGTAGAATCACCTCAAGACAAACAGAGTTTGAAAGAGACCCAACCACCAGCATTCAATTCCTTGGACTCCAAACAGGCGAGCCAAAAAAAAATAAGCCCTTCAAGAGCCCAATAGGGAGGGAAGGGGTTACTAGGCTGGCTTACAAAAAAAATCTACCCCTACACTGGTTATGTGGCTAACCAGAAACCAGTGTTTTATTGTAACACCATCATGCTCAAACAAAGGCTAAAAATGGCCTTCTCCCCAAGATGTAAGACACCATTCTGTCATTTTAGAGTCTCGGCATCAAGAATGACCAGGACTTTGCAAGTACTTACGTACCCACATATATGTAAAACTAGAGTGACTCTTTTTTATTTATCTATTTATTTTTTAGTGTACCATATGGTATACTTGCATATATTTAACAGTAATAAATAATTAAAAGGGACTTATCAAAGCACATCACTGCAGCTCCACCTTAATATTTTTGGTATTTGGTTTTGAATTCACCAATATTATTTTAAAAAATCTTCTTTGGTGTTTTGGTTTCTCTATAATGAGCGATCCAGTGACAACAGACAAGAAAAATAAATTATTTTTCCCCCCTTTTTTTGATTTTGTTTAAAAATGACGACTCTTTCCTGCCATTGAAACAATTTCTCTGTAATGAATTGTATACATATGATTTAAATTTCATCAAAATAGAATATATTTGAAGTTTTAAGAGGAATCCTGCCCACATAGCTCTCTTCAGGGAGCACTTCCATTGTCTTCCCCGGAATTTTTACGTATAAATATCTTAATATTTGTATAGATGTTGTAAAATGTTGGTTTTGTATAGATGTTGTAAAATGTTGGTTTTGTATAGATGTTGTAAAATGTTGGTTTTGTATAGATGTTGTAAAATGTTGGTTTTGTATAGATGTTGTAAAATGTTGGTTTTGTATAGATGTTGTAAAATGTTGGTTTTGTATAGATGTTGTAAAATGTTGGTTTTTTATAGATGTTGTAAAATGTTGGTTTTGTATAGATGCTGTAAAATTTTGGTTTTGTATAGATGTTGTAAAATGTTGGTTTTGTATAGATGTTGTAAAATGTTGGTTTTGTATAGATGTTGTAAAATGTTGGTTTTGTATAGATGTTGTAAAATGTTGGTTTTGTATAGATGTTGTAAAATGTTGGTTTTGTATACTTAAACTACTCAACTTGCACTCACTCAAGCATAGGCGGCTGCATGGCGACCTATTCTTCACCTTTAACATCATGTGCAGCAACTAAAATATGCTTTGTGACCTCTTCACGATAGGCTCCGCAGAAGGGGCTCCAAGGAAACTCAATGAAGCTGTATCAGTGACGATTTCAGCGGAATCATTGGAAGGTTTCTATTTTAGTTTAGGTTGCTGCGCCGTGGAACAAGCTGCCAGAAGCCTTTGTCAGCCTGCAGACGTACAAACAGTTCAAAGCGGAACTGGATGCATCATGCCTGCTGATCTTTGTATGATTACGCCTCACATAAGCAGCGGAGGATATGGAGGGACCAGATTCTGGTGTAAAACATCACCAATAAGAATTTCAACATACCTTTTGAGAGGATTTTCACATATTCATATTCAAAACATTAAACCTTGTAGTTAAAATAACAGTTTACCGGGCCAAAACAGTAGAAAAACCCATGTTATATATTAGTGTTAATGCCCTTTGGAAAAATGTATCTTCGAAGATAATAAGACAACTAATTGTAACATTGGTTATCCTACTACAGCACTTTCTCATCGAATTACCATGTATCTCTCCAACACTAACTCAATTTTCCAATACCTAAACAAACGTAACTGACTTCCCAACATAGACACATTTTAGTCAACATCACAAAAATAATACACTGTGAAATCAACATAAAAAGATGAAAAATTATTGCAGTCATCTACATTAAAACTAGACACACCATAATTAATGACATTAAGTAAGAAACTAGTCACAACATCGTAAAATGTCTAGTGTAGTAATTAACACTAACAAATTCTTAGCCGTTAGACATTATCATTTCAAATTTTGTATACGCATTTCACGTTATCAAGTTCGCATGCAACATTTCATTACTATAGAAGTGTGTTTCACAGTCGTTAAAAATAAATAAGCAAAAGAAAAAACAAGCTGCGCATGTAAAATGGCGAGTGTAAAATGCAATAAATTTGAACAATTTGGGGCATTTTTGAACCCCCTTTGACCCCCTGGGGGCGCGAACCAGAATTTTTCTGCGGTCAAGGATGCTCATTTTATATCCAGAACAATTGCCTCTACATTTTGGCCAAGTTTCAAAAAAATTGAATGGATGGATGAAAAGTTATGGGGCAAAAAATGTCATTTTTTGCCATTTCGGGGCCTTTTGACCCCCTGGAGGGCTAACCAGATTTTTTTTCAAAAATCGGAGAATGTCACTTTCTAACCTGACCAAAATTACAACTTCATGCAAAATTTCAGAGAAATTCAATGGATGGTTGCGGAGAAAAATCCAGACGGACATGCCTCAAAACATAAGTTCCCTTATTTTATAAATCGGGGGACCAAATAGATGTAAACACTGCCTGATGATGATTTGATGAATTAAATCTATAGTATTTGCAAAAAAAATAAATGGAACAAGAAACCCACCAAAAGTTCATACTTAGACGATTTTGGTTGAATCTTTGGTAGGTTTCTTCTTCAAATCATGTCGCTACCCCATTGAACGAACTGCCGGCAGCCTTCGTCAGCTCGCAGACGTCTAAACAGTTCAAGGCGGTGCTGGATGCGTCATAACCACTAAGCTTTGGATCATTACATCTTACTTAAGCAGCAGAGACTGCGATTCTGACATACATCATCAAAAGGAATTTAAATCAAGTGTGGTCTCCACATGACATAGCAAAAGATGTACCATAGGCGCTTTCATCTCATCAGAAGAAAGGCAGCATTCTCTCAAAATTTCTGACCAGAGGAGGCAGAAACGATATCCATGTTTAAAGTTGCATTGGACAAACATTCAGACAGTATGTAGATGTATACATCTTCTAACTATTTTTTTTACACGGCTTGTTGCAGTTGCTATTTTTTTGCCAATGAATTTGATTTGCTTTTTTATTTTCTCCCATTTTTTATTTCTGATGATCTTTTTTAGTAATCCTGATTTACTTGCAATGTTAGACAGAAGATCAGTTTTTAATGTGGGAAAATTTCAACTGCCCCAAAACAGAATCCTGTGGATTGGAACAAAAATAAAAATTGTCCCAAGAGGCAAGTTGAAGCCACTTCCACTGCTCGATCCTGGTTCAGGATCATCACGTTAGTCACGCGCACACACACACACACATATATATATATACATATATGAATAAATAAATAAATACATAAACACAAAAATAAATAATAAAAACATCTGTTTCTTTTCTTAAACATTTTACGCATTTTATCCTCCAACAGCTATGGTTTATTTTGAAATAATGGACAAAACCACACTTTTTAATATTCTAACAACTATTTGTTTCAAATCAATCATCCCGAGCACGTCATGACATAAATAATATTATTTCCCTTTTTATTTTCTATACATATGGTGTGGTTTTATGTGTGTGTTGTGTATCTATGTGTGCATATATATGTATATATTTAATTGTGTATATGTGTGTATGCTTATATATATGTATGTAAATATTAATACATCACCTTCCCATCACTACATCTTGTTCTCCAAACCCACTCCCGCCTACACCGGCCCATCATGCGATACAAACTTAAAATTTTTCAATAAACATGACTCATGTCTCCTCCTCCTGTTTCATGGTTTAAATAACTCTGACCGCTACTAATGTTTGCCCCCACACCTTCTACAGTTATTGTGATGTCTCCCACCATCTGGATGAGCCCATAACTTATCTTGTCATAAGCGACCTTTCTCGGCTTACATCACACAAGCTCACTCCCCCTTATAAGTTCAACCATCACTATCCCCCCACACTTTCTACTGTTAACTCAATTTCCCACTGCCATCATCTATTTGTAGCTCATAATTTATCTTTTCATAAGCGGCCTTTTAAGATATGCCTCTCTTACTACCATTGTTTCAAATATTTTGTACATGTGTGTTATTTTGTTCAGAGAATGATCCTGAAGAAGTCTTGAAATAAAGACGAAACGCTGATGAATATATGAATAATATTTTTTGGTTTTCCCTTTTTATATATGTGTGTGTGTGTATATATATATATATATATATATATATATATATATATATATATACACACAAGATAATCTCCTAAACTAATTAATGGATCATTATGCATTTTGAAATATACATTCTAAAAAATGTGGTAACATGGGCACGGGTTATTTATTTGTAAATGTTAACATTTAGGGAGTGCATATAAAGATCTTTTTTTTAATTTACTTTTTATTAACCGATCATTATGAATTTTCGAATATATATTCTCGGCAACATGGTGAGTAACATGGGCACATTATTTTTTTTATGTAAAATTTACCATTTAGAGGGTTCACCCACCAAAATTCACACCCACCCTCAAAACCTTTTTTAAATAAGTTAGATACAAAATATTTAATAAAAAAAAGAATTGCTCTGCATCAAATTTTGAGTTATATTAAGTAATACATTTTCACGTGACCGTCAAAATGTCTGTGCTTGGTAAAATCTCAAACTATAGAATATATCATGATGAATTATGGAATATGAATTCTAGGCAACAGGGCACATTATTTTTTTAAACTATACCATTTAAGGGTAGGGAGTACCGAAGCAATACCATACACCCTTCCTCCCCAGAAAATAGAAAAAAAATAAAAATAAAAATTTTAAACTAATGCTATATTCATTGCTTATACCCATCCTGGGACGAGTATTCTTCAAGTAATATATATGTAATAGCTTTATTTCATACTAGCTCCTGTGGTCGCATATTTTTGTTAGCCTGAGAGAATAGTATCATGATGAACGAACACATACTACACTGCCTTTCCAATGGAGGAGGTAATGCCTGGAAGGATGGTTTCATGACAACAAAACAGATATCACACTATCCCCAGCCCCTGAATTTAGTATTAAAATATAGTACAATAGTATAATTAATCGAAGTGATAGTATAGTTTTGGCTTCAGAGAGACATATTTCAAATTTCCATCGTAACAAATACACCAAATAAAGCAAAACTTATTTTCATAAAACTGCGTTGCTTTTCTTTTTCTTTTTTACCTGACAGTATTTAATAGATCTTAGTTGAAGCGTTTTCAAGTGTGTTAATATGTAACTGAACAAAAGATCAACATTCAAACTCTCTTTCTCAATTCTGCTCGTAACCCACTACTTACTGCCTCTAAGAGAGTCTGGTTAATTTAATGAATAATGAAAAATCTCATCTCAGGACCTCAGATAACACAGAAGAAATATCCAAGTCAATGTAAATATTTATAAATGGCTGACCCAAAAGCTGAAGACTTCAAAAAAAATCACGTCTCCATGGAAGACTTACTGGGTGGGTGGGTGAGTGAGTGAGTGGGTCAAATAGGAAATTAAGAAATTCTCATTCAGATGAGGGAGATAAAATGGGTTACGAGACAAAATCGTGCAAAAAAAAAAAAAAAATCCTTTCAGACAAACATTTTTTGAACGTATGACGAGATGAAAAGTAATTTTGCAATAAGTAAAATATATATGTTATTTAAAATTTGTAATTATTTAAATTTTATATTTTCAGAACAAATTCTCCTTTACTGCGTTTAAATGGTAAACTGCATTGATGTTACAAAAAGAGTGGAAGTAGTAATGTTACTAGCAGTTAAATAAGATTAAATAAATTAAACTCTCATCAGGAAATGGAGTGTAATGATGCGACCTTTAAGGGAGAACCAGGGAAAGAACAACACACGTTTAACAAAAGTATAGGGAAAAAACGTAAGAAAATAAAATATTTTAACAGGTTCGAATGTGGATATGTCAGTTGTGAATTGTCTTGTAAAGGCTTAGGGAAAATAGAATTCAGGAATTAAAATAAACAAGAAAAAGTATAAAACATGGAAAAATGTGTGTGTGTATATATATATATATATGAATAATGAATATGGGGAAAACTTTATATAAGATGAAAAAAAAAAAGAGAAAATAATTTTATATAAAACAAATTTCAAAAAAAAAACAAACGTTTTGTATGGTTTCGGAATTTACGAATAAAAAAATTCACGAATAAAAACAAAGTTCACACATTAGCATAAAAAAAAAAAAAGCTTGAAGTTCGAAGTTCCCAAGGCAGCCTTTCGTCCGACTCTCGTCAGGGGAATCGTCGGTAGAGTGATTAAAATACACGAACAACCATAAACTGGTGTAAAATAAAGTTGCAAGCAGGTGGCATAAGGTTGTATACATGCGAAATAATATACATAAATAAACGCAAGTAAAGAATATATATATATATATATATATATATATATTCATATATTTCTTTTTTCCCAAATCACCTTGCGGATGACCACGAATCGCCAAATAACTGTAGGGAATATTTCAATTGCCTTTGTCTACAGAGAGTAGGACGTCTTGAATTAATAATAATAGCTTCCAATATATCTAGATGGAAGCGGTGTCGTGCTCTGTGCACAATGGTAAATGTATCATCAGAATATAGATCACGACAGATTCTTTTGTCCAAAAGGTGGTCACCTATGGCAGACTCCTGGGCTTGTGACCGCCCGGCTAACGGGACGGGTTCATGACGACGAATGCATCCGGGCACATGTTGAGCCACTCTCACAGATAATCGCTGAATGGTCTTGCCTACATAGTCAGTGTCGCACTGACATTGAAAATTATAAATTACGCAACTTTGCTCATTGGTAGGCAAGACGTCTTTGCGGAAGGAGGGGAAAGCGGATCGAGTGGAAAAAAATAATGCGCATATTGGCAGCATTGAAACAATGTGTCACCGAGGAAGATATCTTTTCAACCAAGGGCTGGATGCAAGAACCCAACCACGGAAGTTTAAGATAAATGGGGCATCGAGGAGGACCAAATACCTTAGTTCTAGTGAAGTTATCAACCTTACTTCGGATGATATGCGAGACGACGTGCTCGGGGTATCCATTAGAAAGAAAAATGTCCTTGATTTTATCAAGTTCAGGCACTAGTTTAGTACTAGAACAAATCATGAGAGCTCGGTGGGCAAGAGTCCTAATGAGATCCTTCTTTCTACGTTTAGGGGCAAAAGAATCCCAGCTAAGATAAAGTCCAGTAATTTCATCTTATATAAAGTTTTCCCCATATTATTCATTATTCATTTTGTAGTGTGGCACCATTTTGTCTCTTCATATATATATATATATATATATATATATACTAAGTTCATACATAAAAACAACTGCACCAACAGACTAAAAATCTTCGAAGCCCTACACATAAAAAAATTACAACCCACAATTAATAAAATAGCATTCACCACTGGTACTAACGCCCTATCAGTCTTTAACAATTAATACACAATAATAATAATAATAATAATAAAAAAAAATAAAAAATAAATAATAAATAAAGATATATATATATATATATGTATATATATGTATATATATGTAAATTAATAGATATATAACTAATAATAAAACTATAAATATGGCTCTTAGTAACAATAAGACACAGCCTCCTGAAGACGGTCAAGAGACCGAAAGCGCTAGAGGAATGGCCCACGATACAACGTTAGGTGCCATACTCCACCAATTAACACCAGAAAACCGACGAATCGCTCGCCGCGTCGAGAAATTAACAAGAAAGATAGCGAAGAGAGAAAACTCTGTGGTCTTTAATGACGCGTGTATAAGAAATGACTTGCTGCTGAAATATACATACATATATACATGCAAACATTTCAACCAAATAGACCGTACGCTCCATAACATCAAATGTATTTTAATAGACACCAAATTCTAATTCCCATATGCGTACAAACAAAAAGAAACAAAATGGATCTTAAAGCTAAACACATACAAATCAGGTCTGACCTCCGATGTGGAAGTCTTGAATATATATATATATATTATAATATAAAATGAAATAATAAAATAAGGTGCCAATCAAATTTTATTATAATTCAAAGTTCAAGCAAAGTATCTTAACGTCCTTAGCTCATGAGTTTTTAAAGATAATTTTTCTCCTCAGAGGACCATTACTGCAGTGGTATTACTACAAGTAATAAAATTACACTTTGAAAATATATAAAAATATATACAAAAATACATAAAAATACATAACATCAAATATATCAACCCAAAAACATACTTTTTTGTTGAATCTATACAGTCCATCCAAGTCATACAATTTGAAAAACAAAATCAGGAAAGATATCTAGAAGGTTGACTGAAGATTGATCCAGGTAATGAGTGACAGTCCAAATACGATAAATTCAAAAAAAAATTTGTGCTGACGCATCTCACGACTGGACAAATTTTTTTAATTCGACCGTGTATCGTTGATATTTACAGAGGGGAGTAAGAGGCATTACATATTTATAAAAACTAAAAAAATAAAAAAAACATTAAAAATCTACCATGAATATCATTACAATAAAAATTATTTAAATGCAGAAAAAAGATTAGGTATAAATTTATATAAATATAACCCACTAAAGTTAAAGCGTAAAAATAATGAAACAAAAATATTTAGTTGTTTTTAACTAGACCTGTATCAATGAAGACTTAATATATTTTCTATATAAAATTGAACGTGTGTGTGTGTGTGCCCTATAGAAAAAAATGTTAGAGAATATAGATACAATATAAAAGTGTATTCTTATGTAAAATTCACAGAGTAAGTTGATGGGCGTATTCCCGAATCTATAAACCCACGCCTTAGGGGTCCATGGGGCAGATTTCATCGGGGGGGGGGGGTCTTTTTCAGTTATTTTTCAATGTTAATTAGTACTAATTTGGAAATTATCTAATGTATTTATGTAATGTACAGCTACTCCTAAAAAATTAAGCGGCGAAATGTCAAAAAGTTGATATTTTTAGCACCGTACATATCCTGGGATCATAATATCTCAAAATCGCAAAAAACGATTTACTTGACCAGTTCCCGACAGAGGGTAGCATTTTTTCCGTATTTTTCAGACTTTTTTCAATGTTAAATAGTATTAATTTGGAAATAATCTAATGTATTTATGTACTAATCTGATAAAAATGCTGAGTCACTGAAAACATCCCATAATCCCTTGCCGGATGTACCCGGTCTTGCCCTAAATTGTGTCCGGTTGTATCGGGTCATCCCATAACTTCTGTCCGGATAAATCAATAATAGAATAGGAAGGCTACGTTAAGAGTGTGTAGTGAAACAAGGGTTGCTCAATCACATCCGCACCTAGCCACCGGTAAGAGTGATTTCAGTAGTGCTCAGGAGGCCTCCTTGATTTTCAAACGAATGTTGGTGCTTCTTAAGTATAACGGTCCCTAGAAATATTGGTGTTTCGGGCCCAATTTTAGATTAGGGGGTCGGGAAAAATTTTAGGCGTCGGGCCAAAGTTTTTAGGGGTTGGGCCAAAGTTTTTTTTCTTTTTTTGAACTTAAAATATTTCTCGGGGCTGTGGGAGAGTGAAACAAATTGGGGGGGGGGGGGCTGGAGAGATTAGGGGTCTGGCAAAATTTTAGGGAACGGGCCAAATTTTTTTTTTTTTTTTAACTTAAAATATTTCTCAGGGTTGGGGAGAGTGAAGAAAGAGTTGGGGGGGCTGGAGAGATTGAGGGATCGGGGAATATTTTAGGGGTCTGGCCAAATTTTTGGGGGGTCAGGCCAAATTTTTTTCTTTTTTTGAAATTAAAATATTTCTCAGGGTTGTGGGAGAGTGAAAAAAAAGTTGGGGTGAGGGGCTGGAGAGATTAGGGTGTCGGGCCAAATTTTTTTCTTTTTTTTTGAACTTAAAATATTTCTCACACATTTAAACAAGATAAGAATCATATGGGAAAAAGGGAAATAGAGGTTTGAAGGAGGGAGGACCAGGGAAAGAAAGACGGCTAAAGAAAGAAGAGAGATTGAAGTTTTTATATAAAGATGTTACACACACTCTTTAATTTCTACTACTTTGTTTTTTATCGCCCCGGGCAACGCCGGGTAGCCCTGCTAGTCTTATATATTAAGTAGAGCCAGTCCCCCCCCCGTATATTTGTGATTAATAGCTTTTTTAATACAAGATAATACTTAAATCCGTTTCATCAATCATTTATGGCAAATATTGATCTGTTCTCTTAAAAATAAAAACTGTATTTCCAATCTTTTTTAATTTCTTTATCCTGAACGATATTTTATTTTTGATTAGACATAAATAAAGGAAGGCGTAGGAATTTTTACTCTTACACTCAGATCTTCTCCAACTGTCACCAATAAACACCGGGAACACATTTAATAACAGACAATGTTTTTATATTCACCGGCAGTAAATCATGTGGTTTCAGTGTTCAAGAACTCTGGTGAACGAATTGACCCGCAAAATATCGCTCCATCAGTCTCCTACTGCTCTTTGCTAAAATCTTTGAATCATTAATCAATCTAGCGATAGTCTGTCACCTTGTTACTGCTAAACTTCTTTCTGACCCTGAGTATGGATTTAGGCAATGCTGTTCTATCACGGATATCATAACAGTTATCTCTGAACATCATATCTAATCAAGTTCCTTCTAGCTAGTTTCACAATATCAATTTATAAGTTGGTTATATCAGTAAACTCCTTAGCCATTAATATCGCTTAATCTAAGAGTAATGGGGTGATCAATGGGTAATAGGCATCTATTAACTATTTACCAAAATTGGGGAGAAATTATTTCACTGAATAAAATTATGCGTGTGCATGTAACTTTGATGTCAAATTTTTTTTTTAATTAATCGAATATTCATTGAAATCAAAAATGCAATAGAGTAAAAAAAAATTGTATAAATCGAACTACCTTTTTACTATTTATTTTCTTAAACCATTTTGAAGATGACCACAATTTTTGTCTTCTCCCTTACTAATATTCTATTTAATATTTTTTTGCTTACATTTGCTATATCTGATACGCTGGAGGCTATTAGTCTAATCTTAGAGCGGCTATCAAAATCAACCGTGTGATCTTTGAGTGTAAACCTCGGTTCACTAGGGATAAAGATTTCAGTGTTATGTTCTAAATTAATTTCCGTAAATAATTTTTTTGCTGCTTTATTTATATCATCCTGTTCTTTTACTTTCACTATTCTCTATTTGTTATTTAGTTCCTTATATGTGAGCTTATTGCAAGTCTGGGTATCTAATTTATAAGTATTCATGGTTTTATCACCTAAAACCATTATATTGGATTCATTCTTTATTTTTTTTATTAATACTACATAATTTCCTAATAGATTGGTTAATAAAAGTTCCCGTCTTCATCTTTTTACAAGATCCACCGTATCGTTTATATATATATATATATATATATATATATATATATATATTTATATATATAATGTTTTCTTTAGCTTGTTTTTAAAAATTTTAGTTCACTCTCAAAGAATGCACATTATCACTGAGATGTAAGGGGCTAATGTGAATTAGAGGCCATACCTACAGGGGAATCCTAAGTTGAGAGTTGTGCAGTAAGATGTTTGTTCACATTATATTTAAATTTCTGCATGTTGGCACAGTTTGGGAAACAGTGAGCATGGAGGGGATTCCAAAAGCTAGCAGTACGAGGAAAAAAGCTATTAGAGTAGAAAGCCTTCTGGTATCTGGAACCTCTACAGTGAAGTGGTGAGATTTTGCTGATTGTCAAGTCGGTAGGGGGTATTTACGTTGAGGGGGAACCAATGTAGCAAGTTCGTCTTGGCACATTCCATGAAAGTACTTGTAAAACAAGCACAGGGATGCTCCTTGCAGCGATGGGACAGGGGCTGGGGCTTGGTAAGTTGTGTGGGACCTATTAGATTAAGGGATCTTCTATGAATCCCCTCTAAGAGGGAGAGGTTAATAGTTGGTGGAACTGCCCAAGTGTGACAACAATACTCTATGCATGGGCGATTGGTGGCTTTATAGAGATATAGGATACTGGCAGGTGTGAGAATTTTTCTAGCACGGTAGAGGGAGTCCACCTTCCTTGCAGCAGCCTTGGCAATGTCTTCTATGTATTTGTTCCAATTCATGTTACCTGTGAATGTTATGCCAACGAGTTTAAATGATGGACTCTCAGGTAGGATACTATTAGTCATGGTAATCGGTGGTTGAAAATGTTTCTTATAACTTTGTTACCATCCATCCATTCCACTAAAGATTGGAGGTCATTTTGTAGGGATTCAACCATTTCCTTGGGTACGTGTGAGTTCGTTTTGCCTGCATGTCGAGAATAGAGTGTGGTGTCATCAGCAAATATACGCATCTCAGATACAATTGCATCATAGAGGTCGTTTATGAAGACCAGAAACAATAATAGTCCAAGGATCGACCAATGGGGTACATCTGCATTAATGTCATATCGTTTAGAAGTACGACCATCGAAAACAACCTGGATGTTTCTTTTGGCTAAGAAAGATCAAAATATATTAAATATTTGTCCAGTAATATTGTACAAATTAATTTTTATGAGAAGACAAGTCAAAGGCTTTGGATATATCAAGCACTAGTAACTTTCTTGGTGTAATTTTATTCATTAAAGTCACCTCTGATAACAGATTTTATGTACAGTACGAGTCGCCTACATGTTAGGATCAGGTGGTCATTACTCTAACTATAGAGACTTTTAGGCATTATTTAATGTTATGAGAGTGGGGTGATCATTAAACCTTTTATCAACTATAGTAGTCAAAAAGATTTAGATGTAGGGAGGTAGGAGTTTAAATGTTTGAGGTTAATGCTGAATTCAAAAATATATTTAGTAGTCTATGTATGATGGTAAAATATAGAGTAGAAAGGATAGAATCTTTAACTTTGATGTCACGATTGGATCAGCGGATTCGGCCCAAGTTACGGATTTGGTGGGAATATACATACTCCCTGAAATATAAAATGTAATACCTGATTTAGAAGGAGGACTATATAGAGCCGATGCCTTATTCACCACTAGATGCACTGATTAAAAAAAAAGCTCCACAAATTATTTAAATTGAACCTTAAAATAACTATTGATAATAATCAATAGAAATACTAACATTTAAAGGAAACATTATAAATAAGAGAAATGAGATCATAGTGTGTTGTCTAGGTTAGATATAAATATTATAGGGAAAAAATGGAAAAATTGAAAGATTACATATCAACACACATGGATAAACTTAAGGGCAAACTATATATAGAAAATATCAGAATATTAGCCTCATATACGTATAATATCTATAAATACATCATAAATAATATTGATTAATAATAGTGATAATTAAAAATGTTGTAAGATATAAAATAAATAATTCAAATAAATAATAAATTAACAATTATGTAAAATAACTATAATATTCAAAATGCAATAAAAATAATTAATTATAATAGAAATAATTAAAACATAAATAATCAAATAGACGACATTAATAGATCAGTAAGATAATAAGGACAATTTAACAGGCAACAATAGTAATCTATAAATATATAAATGGAAAATCCCAAAAATAATATACTGCAAAGAACTATATAGAAAACCAGGGTGTTAAAAAAAAAGAAGGGGACATAACTATGATAAGAAAATGTTATTCATAAAAAACCCTTTGAAGACAGATAATTTATAAGATATGATTTACAGTGCAGAGAAATGTAATAATGAGAATAACCGTAAATAACACTTTAATTAATACAAAAGATATGAAGTGTGATTATATTGGAAGATATATAAAGAATCCTTGAATGTTAATTATATATGGTAGTAATGAGGATAAGAAAATACAATTAATACGTAATAATTAAAAATCAATAGCCCATCGGAACCGAAAATAGATTATAACAAATAATGAATATACCTATATATAATAAGGTAAATAGAGATCCAAATAAAAGACTATAACATTGGTTGATATAGTAACTAGGAATTGATGTAAGTGTAATGACAAACGAGAACGGTCTTAACTTAAGAAAGCTTTATTCGGCATAAACTGTCAGTACAATATTAGTGCTTGCTATTTATATTGTTAAGACGAACAGGAGAGTTCTCCAAAGGGGAGATAATTTAGAATAGGGAAATTTTTCGTAATTGTTCATTACAGTAAGTTTCTTAAAGATAAATAATATAATTAACAACAGACTTTTAGACTTAGTTAAAATATCTAATATCTAAACAAAAGCTCAGCTAAGGTGAAAATTTCGGAAAGTAAACATTCACTTTCTATTATGGTTATACAAATCGGAATGCTAGGAAATAAATACCCCATAAACTGAATGGAAAATTATCTCACAAGAATACGGGAATAAAGACCATAGGCAAAATACAAAGAGGTACATAAATAAATAAAAAATGATAACATAATATGAACCGAAATGAAAATCCATTAGTGTTCTACGATTAAAGATAGTATGAAAGCGTTAATAAACAAAAACTAACAATTCAGTTAAAAATCAGATATCATATTTAAGTGAAGGGGATATTATTACTAAGATCAGTTTAACCTCTCAAGAAAAAAGAAACTCTTCGATATAAACATCTATTTTAAAAATAATACAAGAAATAAACAAACAAATATAAAATCCGCATAACTGTATTTTTATTTTATATTTTATTTTAGTTGCACGACAGTAAACTTAGAATGATAGCTAGAATTTGAACCAAAGAGATAGATCGAAATGTTTGTTTACATTTCCTGACAGGACGTCGATTAGACACGTGACCATTATTAACACGAGACAACAAAAAAAAAGGGATTATGTTTCTGAATTTTTTAGATGAGGGTTGATAATTTGTGTAATTCGGATTATTTGAACTACTGTACTTATCTTGAGTGTTATCATCACAAGGTTTCGGCCGCTGTAACTTCCGGCCTTCTTCAAGTGTATCTTTTTGAGCTCAGTAATTCGCAATTCTTCGTATCGCTCGCACCGAGGATTGAACCTTCAACTTTCAGATGACTATCACTTAGAACTGCATTTTACTTAGTACTATATCCACTGCACCAATACTAGTATAAATTTTGAGAGCCTTAAACCTATTCTTGTTTTTTTTAAATGTGCAGTCTTACTACTTATCGCTATATATCACTACTTTTATTACTACATATCACTGTGTGTATATATATATATATATATATATATTATAATCTTATCTATTATTTATAATAAATGGTTCCTATATTGTATTAAATTTTATACTAGTAATTTATTGTCGCTCAACATCTGGGCTGTTTCTTTGAGTCGTCTTACTCTCCACCGTTCTTCTCTATCCATAATTTTCACTTTGTCCCATAAGGGTAGATGGTTTCCCTCCAAATTTGGTATAATTAGACAGTAACATGTAAAAGATAGAATAATATGTGAAAAATACATACATATATACACATTATATATATATATACATATATATATATATATATATATAAATAAATAATATATGGAAAAATAACAAAATAAATTAATACTGAATTCACTTCAGTTTCTGTCAACGTGGAGGATAAACTTTTTATGAGCACTGACAAAGATCTTCTCAAGAAAGATTGATGTTTTATATACTCTGAATATTCTCTATATCATGTAGATGTGATTGAGGTAGGTCGAAACAATTGAATGCAAATAAAAACTGTATTTCAATGAATTCATGAAGATTGTTCCCTAAATTTACTGAGGTTTACATAATATTTAAAAACAATTATTAGAGCTCTAGTTCTGCACTATTGAACGATACAAAAACCGTTGTGTCATAAAAATTTATAATTAACAACTGTGAATATAAATATACACATATATGTATGTATAATTTAAAAATATTTTCTGTGGTCTTTAACGACACCTGTCTTATATATATATATATATATATATATATATATAAAATTTATCTTTTCTGTCATCTTTAACAACATTTGTCTAAAATATATATATATATATAATTTGTTATCTTCTTTTACGACATTTTTCTAATATATATATATATATAGTAAGCTATGAAAATATATTTATAGCAATTAAGCTACACAGGGGCTCCCGCGTTTCATCCCCAGGGGAAATCTTCAGGCTAAAATGCATTTTAGCCTGAAGATTCCCTGCGGGGATGAAACGTGGAGTCTCTGTGTAGCTTAATTGCCATAAATATATTTTCATAGCTTACTACCTAGCTCTATTTACGTATCGAGCACTGTTGAAGTAAATAGTGAAAATTGATACATAAAATAATATATCTTATAAAATTATATGTGGATACATAAAATAGTAATTATTATATATATATATATATATATATATATATACATATATATTAATAACACTAAAATTATATATTCTGAAACCAATTAAATTTTTTTTTAAATACTGGAAGCTATCTACATAAAAACACAAATGGTGTAAATCATTGTGGAGTTGTGCAAGCTGAGTATGATTACACTTTAGAAAATCTTGCAAGCGATGGTGTTACTCGTCTAGCAAGTTGAAACCATTATGCATACTTCAATATTTCAAACCCGCTTTAAAAAAAATTCCCATTTGAATCATCAAATAATTATATTTTTATACATTTCTTCATTCAGGTGGTGATATTAGTTTCTTCGATACTTTTTTTTAGAAATAATTATTCACAGTAGGGACCACATGAAGGTTGCAAACATCCTCAGTAACAGTAGCATAAAAGATACAATAGAATTGTAACACAATAAGTTTATGTCAGTATCCAGCTGCACATTATCATCTCAGACCCACGGAGAGTAATTCAGTAAAAATAATACCTACAACATACATATCTCTGTATACGTACGTATGTACATACACACACACACACACACATATATATATATATATATATATATGAGTTTGAATTATCTACTAGTCACCATCCTCAAGTGTCTTCGGTCTCTCTGTACAAGGGTTTGCAGGACAACCTGACATGAGGATACTTCACCCTACAAGTTAACCCTGACCAAATATTCAAAATAACATAGTATTCGATGCTCAAATAAGATCCCCTTGACATGGCTATACATTAGCTCATACGAGGAATGGTGCACCTTCTCCAAGTAATGTTACCTCAAATAACAACACTTAGCTGAATACTCCACCAGACTAGATGAATTCTTGTCCTGGAATCCGGTAAGACCAAGAGACCAAAAGAAAGATATACTATAACATAATAAACTGGTCAATTGGGAAGAGGAAAATTGATGTTCTTAAGTTCTTTATAACTCAACGTTTGAGAGATAAAAGAGAACTTTAATAGAATATTCGAATATCTATGTATCTCATATAGAAATCAAGTGTTAGCCCCAGGTAGGGCCCCTCGATTTCTGAGAACTTCGACTGAAGTAAAATAAAACATTATATATATATATATATATATATATATATATATATATATATATATATATATATATAAAGTTAAAATATATGAATGAAATGAACGTAAAACCAATATTTTTTTTACAGGTGCTCAATACTAAGCAGAGCTATATAAATATTTAAATCGACCTACACAGATGCAATTATGTTTATGGTACACTCTGTCTTAATGAAAAATTAGCGATCATTAGGTTCCCAGAGATGAATTATTAAACCAAAGAGATAAAGTAGGAATTAGTTGTAGGCATTTCAAACAAATTACCTTGCATAAATTTAGTAGTAACTAAGAGATAATATTATAACATCCTATAAATAACACCTTAAAAACAGCATTAGATACTGTAAACATGTTACGCAAATTAATATAACAATAATTCCACTAGATAAGCAATAGATATTATTCTAAATTTTTTATTAGTTACAGTTAGTATTCTTAATGTCACTTAGATTAACATATTTAATAACTAAGAAATAAAAAAAATAGAAATAAAAATACCTAACAGGTAATTGCAATTCATAATTATAAATAAATAGGATATAATAGAATAGAAATTGAGTTTGTTGTACTTCCATTGTAATAGATATATGGATGAAAAAAAGTAAATCTCCAGAAAACTAAAAGTTGGGCTTTTAATGATTTACCTTGCAACCTAGAGGGAAACACGACAATACTTTCTGTAGCAGTCTGCTCTCAGAATCTAAAGACGGCTTGTGATCCCCATTCCAGCTGTTTACGTCAGTTCGGCCGTGGTGGGGGTACCTCTCTTCGGGGTTGACTTACGACAAGTTTTCTCTATATCCTCCCAACTCGATCTCTGCTATGCAAGAGCTACTTCTTCCTTTGTTTAAAACCACCATTTTAATTTCTGACTTTGCACTTCGGGTGCCTTCTTCTTTTGGCTTCGTGCACCTGACTTTTTAAAAGGTTACTAAGTATTTTTTTTACGACGTCATACTCCGAAATGAACTCATCAACTTTACACACCTAGGCTCGTTCAAAGGTCACCGATTCATTTCCGTTGTTCTTTTAACCCAATTGACAATCTATCTAGTCTTCGGCTTTTCTTCATTATTGCGAGGTCATGCCCTTAGTCTCCCCGTGACGTCTTATGCGTTATTACTCAAGATGTCTGCATCATTATTTTACATATGTACGTGTATATATGTAAATAATTTTATATATGTATGTGTATGTTCATTGATATATATATATATATATATATATATATCTAAGCAAGTGTTGTTGAACGTCACGGAACTTTCTCGTTAGTATATCTTCTTCGTGAGGTTCTCAAACCGTCGAGCTATCCTTCCGGTTTCAGGTGACAATCCGTATAGTACTTCTCCGATTGTTCTTAATTCGGCCATTTTTTTCGAGCGCTTTCGACTTTCATAGTCGTCTTCAGAATTAGGTTGTTTTTTTTGTTTGTTTTTTTTAAATAAGAAGACTTGAGTTAATGTTTTATAGGTATCGTTAAGGGCGAATGAAAAAAAAGGGGTGTGTGGTTGAGTTCATTTTATTCTATCGTTTGTGTGTTTGGTTTTATTGTTCATTTATTTATTCTATTAATTCTTATTTTTGCTATTATTTATTTATTTATTTGTTATTATTTATTCCTATTACTATTTTTACCATTATTTATTTATTTTTATTTATTCCTATTACTATTTTTACCATTATTTATTTATTTATTTTTATTTATTTTTTATTACTTTATTTTCATTTAATTATGGAATACTTTTAATATGTTAGTACCTGTGTTGAAAGCTATTTTGTTAATATTAGGCTGACACCAAAATAATACACAAAAATAACTGCATAAACATACTTAAAATACTAGAAGCAATATTCATTAAAACTAAACAGCCTAATATTAAAAAAATAGCTTTCAACACATGTACTAACATATTAAAAGTATTCCATAATTAAATGAAAATAAAGTAATAAAAAAATAAATAAATAAATAAATAATGGTAAAAATAGTAATAGGAATAAATAATAATAAATAAATATATAAATAATAGCAAAAATAAGAATTAATAAAATAAATAAATGAACAATAAAACCAAACACAAACGATAGAATAAAATTAACTCAACCACACACCCCTTTTTTTTTCTTTCATTCGCCCTTAACGATACCTATAAAACATTAACTCAAGTCTTCTTATTTAAAAAAAAACAAAACAACCTAATCCTGAAGATCGTTAACGACCACAGAAAAAAATGGCCGAATTAAGAACAATCAGAGAAGTACTATATGGATTACCACCTGAAACCAGAACGATAGCTCGACGGTTTGAGAACCTCACGAAGAAGATATATAAACGAGAAAGTTCTGTGACGTTCAACAATGCTTGCTTAGATAATGACTTGCTGCCTAAGTATATATATATATATATATATATATATATATATATGTATGTTGGCAATGTTTTAATATGTAGGCTTTTTAAGGTCGATTGTGTTGCAGGAAAGAAAATGATACCTTTCTCTACAAATACATAAAATGGAGGATGAAAGAAGTATTTGAATTGAAGGGAGTAAATTATTTGGCAGATTTTGACATGCTTAACGTTCATCACCTTCCTCTAGATTTAACCACATTAAAGGAGATAAGATGAGCTGTTTGACCGAATTTTGTCAGAGAAGGCATGTTTTAGTAACTCGCCGAGATGCTGCTGTTGTTATTATTATCATTATTTTTTGAGGAGTTTATTATTTCGAATTTCTAATTTTGTACCCATTGTAAGATTTTATTTTCATTATCATTTTTCGGCCCCGACGAAACATAAGGGTGCGGAAACGTAATTGCATTTGTGCAGGCCAATTAAAATGTTTATATGATAAATATTTATATGTGTACACCCTCTATAAAAAATGACAGAAAAAAAAATGATGCTTCGCCAGTGTTCGCATTTGCTATTTATCTAGATATATTACCAAAATATTTATATAAAATCATAGAATTACGTTAGTAATTTGATTTTTCATCTATAAATTATTATTATAATTTCTTATAACCATAAGAAAAAAAAACACCCATTGTTGACTTTTTATTATAGAGTGGAAGATTTCTTTCCAAATTCATTTCAGGTGGTAGGGAAAGTCAAGATGGTTTCAACCGGGAGCTAGAAAAAGAATGTGTTTTACTCACTACCTTTTGCATGATGGGATAGAAGTACATCTCTCTCTCTCTATATATATATATATATATATATACACACACACAAATACACATTGGTTTTTATTATAATAGTGGATATATATATATATATATATATATTCATCCACAGACAGCTGTTTCGTTGTCTACAACTCATCAGTGTGGATATATGTAGCAAGGCTATCCACATATAGATTTGAAATTCGAGTGGTCAGTCACAAATGCGACCAGCTTCTAAGTAGAAGAAATTATACGAATGTGTACGTATGTATTCATGTCTTTGTATGTATATATGAATGTAGGTATGCATATGCATGTATATGGTTGTATGTATCAATGTTGTCAATATTTCAGAACGACTGATAGAAATTCAATAAAGAGTCTTATTAAATACGGACAATATATATATAGAAAATCTGCGATAAACTGTACGGATTCTGCATTATTTTATATGCAATAAGCTATTAATTTTGCTTATCATCTGAAAGGAAGTTGTTTTATGTTTTGTTTGTATTTTTGTTGCACATATGATTATTGTCAGTAGGCGAGGATGATGGATGTATTTGCCTGTACAATTTGATTATAAGATCTTTTTTCGTTTTTTCGTTTTTGTTTTATAAGCAGAACATGGCCCTAAGGAGGGACATCGGCAAGAAAACATTATAAGCGGAGCCATTTCTTGCAATCAGAAAGTTGGCAGGCACGGTCGGGAGGGGGATAGACGAGGGGCTAGCGGGACCAAGATTAACGAGTGTGTGTGGGGAAAGAAAAGCAAAAACTAAAAAGTCTAAGATTATTAAAATATATATCTTCTGCACTTCAACATTATGGACGTTCTCATCGCTTCGACGAATGAATGCCTCGCACGATCCGGACAACTTCCGCAGTTGAATTTCATTGCTGAGAACATAACCCACTCTATTTACCAGGCAGGTGATCAATGCAAAAATGCATAGCATGTCATGTGTAACAGACATATCAGTGTGGACCCAACTGCGTGGGGGGGGGGGGTCAGCACTCTGAGGTTTCCTTAGTTTTGGTTAGGACTCTTTGCGTATAATGTAACCGGAAAAACTATATAGAGTCGCTTATAACAGTTACAACATAAAATAAAAGTTACTGCACATATGCATTAATCTGGCCCAAACTTAAATTCCATCAAACTCTCACTCTATCTCAATTGCTCTGATATTAACTTTGAAAACTTGTATTCCTTATCTAATATATAAAATTAATTCGGCCAGATACCCATATAACAATGCATGTGACAAATTGCTATTTGCTTCTGACTAGCTAATTTTTTGTTTTTATCTTCCAATCATGTTCCTGATATATAGAAAACCATTATTTGCTTTGGTTTCTTTCAAAAACGACTTTATCTGACTAAGACTATTTTTCGGATGGATGCCATGTCTATCATCAGCAACAAATTCATCTACTAATAGTAAATCTATACACTAATACATTCTTTCATTTGTTTACTGTTAAATAACATTTAAATATTATTATATACTTTTTTTTTCAAATAGAAAAAAGGATGTAAATGATTTTGGAAATATCTATATTTTTAGATATTGCATCACGTGATGTCAAAAATCTTATTTAACCTGTACATAGAAACATTTGATTATTTGACCCTTGGCAACAACAATTAGCAGAATATATTTGTCGAATAAATTTTATTAAAATCGGATAATCCTCTGATTTTTGCTGATTACTTGTTACTTTTATTCACGCCAAATAAGACATAAATTAGAGGCCAGATTTATAAGGGCCATCCTAAGTGGGGAGACGGGCATCGAGATGTTTGTTAACATTACATTTAAACTTCTGTATGTTGGTACAGTCAGGGAAACAGGAAAGAGGATTCCAAAGGCAAGCAGTTTCAGGAAAGAAGCTATTAGAGTAGAAAGTTTTCCGGCATCTGGGGACCTCTACAGTGAACAAATTGGATTTTGCTGATTGGCGGGTTAGTCAGGCATAAGTACGTTGAGCGGGTACAAGTGCAGTAAGTCGAAGCACATTCCATTGAAGTACTTGTAAAACAAGCACAGGGATGCTACATTATGGTGATGCGGCAGTGGCTGGAGCTTGGTAGACAGTGCAGAACCTATTAGGTTGAAGACTCTCTTTTGTATCTTGTTCAAGAGGGAGAGACTAGTGGTTGGTGCACCAGCCTTTTCCTTAGAGTAGTCACCTAGTGAAGACCCTAGTATCATAAACTTAAAATGGGTCCATCATTGTTAGATTCAACATGGGATTCAGTGTCAAGTAGTCTACTAACTAGTACTCACTATCTAACATATAAACTTATCTTGCCGAATTTTTAAAGTCAGACCTAAATAGCAATCCATCTGACATATTGATACTGTATTCGGACTAACCTATTTCTTCATTTTTTTCCTTCCACTATTTATTGGCATGAATATATTTTATTTTGCTTTAGTTTTTTTCTGAAAATACTTATTCCGGTTAAGAAAACTGTTAGAGTGGAAACATTTTCTCCTTACTCACTGAAACAGATTAAAGGAAAGTTATCGTGTGCAATTATACCGAGTTCTCAAATTTGATCATCATCATTATCACCATCAGTTTAACGTCTGTTTTACATGCTGGCATATGTTTGACGGCTTTTAGAAATTGCCAGGTCTTGATTTATCCCTCTTTCTCTCAAGTCTATCCTTATCACTTCCTCTCAATGTTTCCTTGGGCTTCCCCTGTGAGCTGACCCTGCTACTTTGAGTTCTTCAAAAATAAATATATAAATTAATTAAACTATGCAACGTTAAGCATAAAAGTGTGTTTTGCCTTCACATCAATTACACATTATTTATTCTTTACTATTAATTAATTAGCGTTAAGTACTAAAACAAACTTTAAAAAAAAATCCATTTTCACAAAATAATTGGATTGCGAAATTAAAGTCCTTATAATTTTTTCCCGTTTCTTCATAAACAATTCAGTTATTTCTTCTTTTAATCCCGGGTAATGCATGGTAGGTACGACTCGTAGTTATAATATAATTTAATGCCTCAACGTTGTATATACATCAACTTGGAGTTTAGATAGTTGTTTGTAATATTATTGTTTCATAGCTGCACCTGTATTTACAGGATGCACCAGCACGAGAAAGGCAGGCCAAGGGTAAGGGGGCTGCAATGGTGTACAGATTTCATGGATTTAAATGGTACTGGATGAACTATAGAGATAGTGTTTTAATTTAGTTGTATCCCATACCTTAATGTGCATAGAGTAGGTATTTTGTATGGTTAAGTGGTAAATAGATAGCCACTCAGCTTTTGACAAGGTCTGGCATAGACGTCTTCTCATAAAAATTAATTCATATGGTATTGCTGGACGAATATTTAATATAATTAGATCCTTCCTAACCAAAAGAAAGATCCAGGTTGTCCTTGATGGAAGTTCATCTAAACAACATGACATAAATGTATTGTTCCTGATTTTTATAAACGACCTCCCTGATGACATTGTGTCTGAGATGGGTATATTTGCTGACGACACTACGCTCTACTCTCATCATGTGGGCAAAACGGACGCGCACATATCCGAGGCAATGGCTGAATCCTTAGAAAGTGACCTCCAGTCTGTAGTGGAATGGGGTCATAAATGGATGGTAACTTTTAATGTTGCTAAGACAAAGCTCCTTTCCTTCAACAACTACAAGAAACCTCTTAAACTACAGATGGTCATGGCAAATAACCAACTACCCGAGAATCTAACATTTAAACTCCTTGACCTAACATTTACAGGTAACACGAATTGGAACAAATACATAGAAGACATTACCAAGGCTGCTGCAAAGAAAATGGGCTCCTTCTACTGTGCTAGAAAACTTCTCACACCTGACAGTATCATATATCTCTACAAAGCCACCATCTGCCCATGCATGGAGTATTGTTATCACATCTGGGCTGGTGCACCATCCACTAGTCTCTCCCACTTAGACAAGGTCCAAAAAAAGAGTCGCCAACCTAATAGGTCCCTCACTATCCACCAAGCTCCGGGCCCTGTCCCATCGCCGCAATATTGCATCCTTGTGCTTGTTTTACAAGTACTTCAATGGAATGTGCTCCGGTAAATTCGCTGCTCTTGTGCCCCCTCGACGTAAGTACACTCGATCAACCCAACAATTAGCTAAATCCCATCCATTCATTGTGGAGGTCCCCAGATGTCTGAGAGCCTTGTATTCTAATAGCTTCTTTCCTCATGCTGCAAGCCTTTGTAACTCCCTCCCAGCTCCCTGTTTCCCCGACTGTACCGACATGCAGAAATGTAAAACTAATGTGAACAAGCATCTATAAAATCTCCTCCAACTCATTATGCGCATTGTCATCAAAATGTTATTTTATGATCGCTACAAGTGTACCACACTTTAAAGAAATTAACCAGCAGCAAATCGATTGATGATGGAGACTGTCAGAAGGAAGTGTTTAAAGGAATAATGCAAAATATCACCAAAGCTGCTCTCATCTGATGTCCAATAAAAGAGGGCTGAAGTGTACCAGAAATATGGCAGCTGGCATTCACAATGACCCCTGTGAGCGGTACTCACTGCTCAAAATGTGTAGGACTATGCTTAAAGCACTATATAGAATTGCAATTATGAGGAATTCTCTTTATGGCATATCTAAGAATTCATTTCAGACTGATATACTTATCGTTCATACTGTGGAGAAAATGTTGATCTCTTTGTTCAGTTTTGCCTAAATAAAAAAATGCTATTTAATAATTTTACTACTTGCGATGTTATTCATTTTTTTTTTCATAATGGACTATTCCATTCTTTTTCTTTCTATGTGTGAGAGAGAGAGTTATGGAAGCGAGTGAGATAGAAACAGTATAAAATAAGAGCAGGGGTGGGGTGGGGGGGGGGTCAACCAACATACTGTGAGTGAAGATAAAAGTAGTACGAACGTAGTAAAAGATGGATTACTTGTAAATTATGATCAATCAGATGAATTAAAATCGAAGTTTTCTTTATTTTAACATAGCTCCATCCTAAACCTGCAAAATCGTTTAGCATGTATTTTGCTGATTAAAATATATATATATATATATATATATATATAAAAACCTTGATGATTAATTCTTCTTCTCCATTATCATCATATATATATATATATTTATTTTGGTACACAAAGACAGTACAACATCAGAACCATTGGTTTCAAGCTCAGAAGGCGTTTATCTTCCGGCTCTTGTCAGCTTTATGGACATCTATGTCAACAAAGCTGACGAGAGCCAGAAGATGAACGTCTTCTGAGCTTGAAACCAATGGTACTGATTTTCTGTACCAAAAAATAAATAAATATTAAGCGGATTTTTCCTACTATCTTACAAAAGAATATATATATATATATATATATATATATATATATATATATAAAATTATTAATGACAATATATGTATTAGCATATACTATCCGTGCCCTTTTACTTTGCAGTCTCCTTAAAAGATTCAGCTCGATGATTGTCAATTAGTGACAACAGAGCAAATATAAGTCAGGTTCATATTATATTCCAATAACCATGTTTTTATTTTATTATTTTTATTTTATGCAACATTCTGATGATTTTGTAATGTTACAGAGACGATATTAACATAAAAATGTTGTTTGACACAAGACAAATGAAACGGACTGTAAAAAATATATCTCACAGAAATGCTATGTTTTTTGGAAATGTGAACAAATAAAAATAATAAAATAAAAACATTGTTATTGGAATATAATATGAACCTGACATATATATATTGATTACTATTATCATTATTGATCTTACAAATATAGTATAACATTACATAAGAGATTCTGTTTCCCATATTCACTGGATATATGTGTTTTTTTTAAAATAATACTAAAATTTTATATTTTTCTTGCGTAACCTCTATATGTTTAAGTGGCGCTGATGAAGAAACCTTTTGGAATCATCTAAAGTATAATACAAAATAAAATTTTCCAAATTGTTTTAGAAATGATAGTACACCAAATATTCGTTGTTTGAATTCTTGGAACTGATATAAATTATGTTCTAATTTTATTTATCCCAACTTACTTTATATGTATATATATATATATATATATATATATATATATATATATATATACACGCTGATTTTTTTGTTATTGTTTTTACTAGCAATATATGAGGGCTCATGTCTTGTTTTTATGCACACAAAAGTTAATTTATAAATTAATCAATTTAAAAAATACACGCATAAATTAATTTATAAATTAATTAATTAAAAAATCTCTCTATATATATATCTGGCTAACATCAACATTCCAAAGGTTTACTGCAACAAACGAATCCTGTTGATTAAAATACCCTCTATTCAAATCTAGGTATTCTTTCGTTTATTAGGCCTTCAGCTGATTGTCTATTCGAAATATTTATGGAAAAATTGTAAAGCTGAGGAAGAATTAGAACAAGGGAGAAGAAGCAACAATAAGGAGGAGAAAAAGATACCTCAAAGACACTGCAAGAGCTCGATTTGAATGATGACCCATCCTTTTATTGTCTATGTAAAAAATTTAGTTGCTCAGTCAGTTTTTCTGTCTGTCTGTCTGTCACACTCTAGTTTGCAATAGCATTTTTACCACTAAACATGCAATTAAATGGACGTATCCTATTTAAAGTGTCCAATGATCTCTTTAAGAGGCTTTGTCCATTGATAGTTCGGTCCGTCATGCTTCAGTTTCCGTCTGTCACACTTTAGTTTGAAATAGTATTTGTTTTGGTTTGTCAAGATTAAGTTTTAAATAGCATTTTACCACCAAAAATATATTTAAAAATTAAGCATGACCGACTGAAGAAAATGTTATTTGAGTTTAAATTTAAAATAGCGTCTTCACCAGTAAACACACAGATTGAGATTGAATGAACCTTATTTTAGAATAGCAGTACCTACCCAGTGTTGCCCGGAAGGCAGTGAAGCCATTTTAGTTTTTAATTTTTATTTGTTTACACATTTCTCAAGGTAGACAACTCCTATTATATTTTTCAATTCAAAATGAGTTATCCCCCTGGATGATTTTTATTTTTAGGTTATTATTTAAAAATGTTAGCAGTCACCTGGTCTGATTTGAGTAATATTTTAAATAGATTATATCTAAGTAGATTATTATATTGCAAATAACATTCATGGCCTCCATTCAGTCTTGAGAGACAATGGATACCCTCTGTAAGGGTGGATGTGCATGTAATTGTGAAGCAAGGGTTACACAAATCTCATCCACACCTCTCCTGAGTCGGCACTGCTTGATTCTAGTGGCAAAGGGGGAATCCAGGACGACTGGAAACAATGGCGAGATAAGCGAAGAGTACATACAGCATGTGGTATCCACAAATGGTCACCCATTGTTAGTACTGATCAGGCTCAATGTCGCTTAACTTCGGTGATCTAACGGGAACCGGTGTATCAGCGTGATTATGCCGTATATGCCAATAAATAACATGGTATAATGGAAATTGGCTCGTCAGAAGCAAAAGTTTAATTGGTCAGCTTAAATGCTATTTGGATCTAACTTTGAAAATCCAACAAGATAACTTTATATGTTAGATGTCTCCATAAGAAATAGCACTGCCATTGCTTACGTTTCGGTTGAAACAGCATTTTCATCACTAAATGCATAGAAAGAAGGCATCGTAAGAATGACCATTTCTCTTCTCTTCTTTTTGTTGTGTTGTTAATCAACTATTGATTATTTGCAGCCTGTTTTTATTTTCTTTGTTGTTTTCATTGTTTAGGTTTTAAATTCTTTCTCCACGCAAGATTCCTTTCTCTTCTTTCTTAATCAACTATTGACCACCTTCCCATGGTTTCACCCTTCACAGTCAACTTGCTTATACTTTGTTATTATCCTAGAGAAATCATCCTGACCCCAGGGTTAATCCATCACTGCCACCCAGAAAAGCAACGAGGTCAGCACCCGTCTATCTTCTTTTAGCAGATCTAATTAAAATGGCTAAAACTTGGGCAACGAACAATGGTCATAACGACTTTGGCTAAGGTTTCCAAAAATTGAACTATGGCTTTCGTTTCCGTTTCAAGTACAGGGGTTACAATCCGTTATCATATCTGATACTGAAAACTAATTGGCTTTATTCTTGTGATTCGGTGCACCTGAAACATATACGTACCTCGTTTCTCAGAAGTCTGGTGGTTTGGGTGAGGGCACCTTGCTTATTTGTGGCAGGGTTAGGGTTATAAGTAATATTTATTGTATGAATGAGTGAAAGGTAGAAATGAAGCAAGGAGTGGTCCATGGTCCAATAAGACAGGACGAGTTACTTTCCCTTTAAAGAAAGACACTGTCTGTATTGACTGAAGACACAAACAAGCACTTTCACTAAGGAATATTTATGGACAAAACAAAATATTACAATATTACATCTTGCTTCAAGGAGGTATCTCACCCATCACAGCACTTCTTCCATTGCACCATATAGGGGAGATCAATGGTCAAGCAATGAAGCCTGTGACGCCTTTATAGCGCTGCTGAGAGAAAGTTCTAATTTACTTTATTATTCTAAAACTTTAAACTGGCTTTGTGTCATATTTTTCCCTTTTCAGGAAGTAATTAAATATCTATTTATGTTTTTTGAAATTCATAGTAACAGAATACTGGGATGTTCTTGAGTCCTTCGACAGGTTTGATTTAAAACGGTAGCACTCAGAAAATGAAACATGTTACTAGAAAGGCTGGTAAATCTAGCCTGTGATCATGCGACCTGGCTATGTGTATGGGGTTTTAAATTTTATGTAGAGTTCTTTTATATTGGCGCTGAAGAGAGGAGACTACACAGGTATCAGTTTGGAACAATCAGAATCAGAATCGGGAATCAGAACTCTTTGGGGTATCAGAATCGGAAAAATTTGAGCTTAATTTCTAATGCCCAAAATTTTCCAGCGCTGGTACTAATGATAAAATGATAAATATTTATTGATTTTAAACTACCAGTAAAGCCAAAATCTATAGATCACCACCACAAGTGTATTTTTACATTTGCGAAAATATATGCACATATTACATGAGGTTTTAAGGTACCCCCCCCCCAAAAAAAAAAACAAAAAAAACAACAGTTCTCTAGTTAAATATCTAGAGATTTAAAAAGAATTGGAATCAGTAATTTTATCTGAATCGGGAACTTAGACTGGAATCTGTAATTGTATTGAAATCGAGAAAAATATTGGAATCGTTCTAACACTAGTTTGTAGTGTAGCGACTGTGGTTGGCATTACGATATAAGAGTTGGCTTTCTCAGCAGCCAGAGAACTCATCAGAAAGGAGAAAACTGATTCCAGACATTGTCCTTTCAGACTGAATTGTAAGGATCGTCATCATCCAGACATTATCAACCAAAAGGTTTAAATAAAAGTGATACATATATATCACGTTGCTACGCTGGTTCTCATTAGAATATCACGTTGCCACGCTGGTTCTCATTAGAATATCACGTTGCCACGCCGGTTCTCATTAGAATATCACGTTGCCACGCCAGTTCTCATTAGAATATCACGTTGCCACGCCGGTTCTCATTAGAATATCACGTTGCCACGCCGGTTCTCATTAGAATATCACGTTGCCACGCCAGTTCTCATTAGAATATCACGTTGCCACGCCGGTTCTCATTAGAATATCACGTTGCCACGCCGGTTCTCATTAGAATATCACGTTGCCACGCCGGTTCTCATTAGATCATGCAAAACGAAATTGAGCCTGGTCAGTACCAGATGGGTGACCAATTGGGAATACCTCTCTGCTTAAAAACAGTGTTGTTATCGCCCCTGACTGGGATACACATGTAACTGAGGACCAATTGTAAATTTTATTCCTTAAAAACTTTCTCCTTCAGAGGAAGCTAACGCAACCTGACCAGGGTGAAGGCTGAACCAAGTATCAATACATAAAGGGTATGGTTCAAGTAGACGAGAAGAAGACGTGTAAATAATCTCTTATATGCAGTTCACAGGATCAATGCGTGAGAACCAGTTAGTTAACTAGGTTTAGAAGGGGGGGGGTATGCATGAAAATTCAGAAATACAGAGATTTAAAATTTTTAATGCTTTAAACATTTGAAATCTTTTGTTTATCAATCTCTTTAAATCTCCAAGTAAAATAAAAATAAAAAAATGTTTTCAAATAAATTGTTTTTTAAAACTTTTTCTTTATATTTCAGAATTTTTGAGTTGAGGATTGATAATTTGAATTTATTTGAGTTATTTAACCAACTATTCGTATCTTGGTTGTTATTTTCACAAACGTTTTGGCCGATGTAACCTCCAACCTTCTTCAGGTGAACCTTTTAGAACTTAAAAATCTTTATGACGAACTTGGGAAAAGATTGCCAAGTTCGAAAACATTCACCTGAGGAAGGTGAAAAGATGAGAATAGAATAGTTGTCTTAATAATCCAAATGATACAAACTTTTGGTTTGTTTTTACTATTATTTTTATATCTATCTATGTACCTTTTTATCATCATTGCTTTTAGAATCCTGCCAGCTTACAGTACTTTTGTTTTATTATCACTTGACAATATGTACTCTCGCTTTCTCTCATTCATATCATATCACTGTTGACCACTTACTAACACTGTCTCAGCCGTAGAGTTTTTTTTATTGTTAATAATCAAAGGGGTAGGGCCAGTATAAAATATCTTGTAAAAGTATAAACAAATATGTTATATTTATATGTGAAAATAAACTGGGGTTAGGGTTAGGCAGTTTCACAACCCATACTGATCAGTTATCATTGCTGATAACATACTTACATCAAATTCAACAACGATAAAAATTGCTACATCACATCTGTGTAAAAACTAGTCCTAGGCCGAAGAATTATGTTTTCAGTGAAAAGAATAAAAAATTAAGTCCAATTCCAAAACGGTTAAATATCATAGTCTCAAATAATACGTGAATCTCGACAGCATTTATTTGGTCGAGTCCATTTTGATCGCCGGATGATATAAGCAAAGATATTACCATGTGGTGTCCATTTAGAAACTGCTCGTAATTTACTTAGTGGATGTACAAAGTTAACAGAGTGGAAATACAAGAGAAGAGATGATAATATCATCAGAAGATATGTTCAATGGCAATTGTGTGGAATGAATGGAGCAAATTTGGGTAGAGAAATTGCGTGGACAGAATCTGGAGAGTGTGGTTAGGTTTAGTGTGGTTGAGGATGAAAACTTTTAAATGCTTTGGAGTATTACGATTATGTTTGATCAACTGGTGGAACATAGAAAGGCTGATAGTATTTTTAGAGAGAAATAGAAGTAGGAAACATTAATCATCGATATTGTCATGCGAGTGGACAGCAGGGTTAAAGAGAAAAAATACAGACAATTGATAGGTATAAACAACTGAAATAGTAAGTAGAGAGCCATAGTTGTACTAGTGGATGTAGGAACTCTGACTGTTGCTCTCAGAAGCATTTGATGCTCATATAGATACACTTGGGAAATGGCCCCAATGCTAGCAATTGCAGTGGTCCAATTGGAAAATTGTTAGGGGAATACGGACTCTACTCAATAAAAGCTCTTGGCCTTTTGGCTAAGATCAAAGTGTAGTATCTGTTCCGATGGATACTGCACCCCATACTGGTGTTGTCTTGGCCTTCGTGTCTTGATTTACGCCGGTCAATGGGTCTGTCCTGTGCAGTTCTGGGAGGTCCACCTTCCCAGGCTTTGCCTCCCCTCTTTGGGGAGGAGTAAGTTTATTGCTTACTGCCTGAAGCGCCCCTACCAGGGAATGCTGATGGGGCTGCCCAGGCAATTTTTAAACCCCACTTTCCCGACCCGACCTTAGGTCACATCTTACTTGTGGGAGTAAGATAAAAACTGGCCTTGTGCCTAACTCCTGGAGAGGAGTAAATCAATACTCAATAAAAGCTGATTGATGCTTCATGCATTACATCAGTTTCAGCTAAAGATAATTCAGAGCTTGAAGATTCACAATTAGTTACTGATTTACTAAAAAATGAAAGTCCATGTAAAACTTTGGATGTTGTATTACAAGTCAATATAGTAGGTTGAAGAAAAAGTTTGTGTGCTGTGTTAAAATAATGATTTATTATACAAGAACTCATTCAAAAACAACAATAAAGATTCATCAACTTTTGTATAAACTGCACGGATCAATCTTTTTTCCTGCATTTGTGTTGCAATGTCTTTGAAATAGAAAAATATATTAAAAGAATGTTGTTGACTTTCTTTAGTTTTCAATGTTAGAATTGATAAACTTATGTCAATGGATAAAATAAATTACCAAACCTTATATTGTTCAAAGATTATCATCACTTTCATATTATTAGGTGGTTGAAGGAAAAGTTTGTGTGCTGTGTTAAAATAATGATTTATTATACAGGGTGGGCAAAAATAAGGGTCCTATTTTTAAAAATTCATAACTTTTTTATTTATTGATTTATTATTTTTTTTTTTTAGAATAAGTAAAGGACCCCTTCCGAAGCAAGCATGAGCCGTATTAGCCCTAAGGAACGTACCCTCATTTAGAAAACATTATTTTTGCTTAAAAAACTCAAAACAGTGTTAAAAACAATACTTTAGTTTTTGTAAGTTTAAAGAAGTGTTTTTCGGCTAAAATTTGTTTTGTTTATTTCAAAAAATCTCGGAAGGGTCAGTCTACACACACATAAAGTTTGGTGAGTTTAACTTTTATTTTGTGGAAGTTATTCAAATTCAAGTTATTCAAATTTAAAGATAAGACCCTTATTTTGGCCCACCCTGTACAACAACTCATTTAAAAAAACAACAAATCTTCAAAATAAAGCCCATCATTGTTCACAACCTTCTACCAACGACTTGCAATATTTTGGATTTGGTCAAAGTATCAATTCTTTGGTTTTCAATTGAAATTACTTTTCGGGAAGCATCAGAATTTTAAAGGATGCAGTGTCTCAGCAGCCAACAACTGATGCAAGCAGTTTGTTCTATGCTTCAGCAATTCTGAGAATAAAAAATGTTTGAAAGTCATTGAAGCTGTGTTGTTTTCTTTGTAGGCATGTCCACATATGTTAGAAAATTTGATAGATCCTGCTGTTTTATGCATATAATATACCAGTAGGAAAACCCGGTGTTGCCTGACATTTAATGAGGAACCTTCTGTCTTTTTTTGTGCCCATAACACCATATATTACCTTGCTCTTAGATAACCAGAATACATTATCTCAGAATAGATTGCTCTCAGAATACACTGCTCTCAGAAAGAAATTTCACAGTGAAAGTGGAAACATTACTCTTAGAAGGGAACTTTACTGAGAGAGAGAGCAGCATTACTCCCAGAAAACACCATTCAAAGAAAAACATTGCTCCCAGAAAAAATTACTTCTTTAGAAACGTTACTCTTTGAAAACATTACTCTTTGGTACTGATAATCTTCTTTGCTCTCAACATGATTGACCCTGAGCCATCCCTTCTAATATCTATTTGGGGAGAAAAATAAAAATGAGAAATAAGGTTTTTACTTTTTTGAAAAATCAGATTGAATAATATGGTTGGGGATAAACTTATAGATACTAGGACATGACACGACCAGCCGATTGATTGGATCGGGCCTCTCCGACCTTCCATCTAGCCAAAGTAAGGGCTGAAGTGGACGAATACCTATCCACCAGGATCCCATCCTACGGCATCCATGTCACCACCCATGGCAACAAGGTGGCCCCGTTTTCGGGGGGGGGGGGATCTTACCCCTCTGCATGGAGTTGCAGTTGCCGAATTCTAAGCCCCGCCGACAGGGCAAATTTAATTTTGAGGGTGGGGCCCAATGATGTATTCTGGTAACATCTGCAAGCTTTCAGATTTGGTGAAAGTACCAATCCTTGAACTTTCAATCAAAATATTTTTGACATGCTTCTTAAACTTCATCGAAAGATTAAAACTAGCGACCTTTCATGCAAAGCTGTATACCACCAAAAAGACCAGCAACAACATTGCAGTGATGGGCCAGGGGCTGGAGCTTGGTAGACAGTGCAAGTTAGAGACTCTCTTTTGCACCCTGTCTAAGAGGGAGAGACTAATGGTTGGAGAACCAGCCCAGAAGAATCCTTCAATTAGGCATTCATGTGTTTTTAAATAATGAATGCGGAAGAAAGCTTTTATATCTCCATCAACCCCAAAACAATCATGATCAGTGCGTCCATTCATTGGTGTGAGGCCACAGTGCACAATAGTAATCAGAATGAAAATACTTCTTAAAAACAGTTTTGCATGCACACACATATATACATGCAGGTCAACACACACATATATACACACTACTGCAGAGACATGTGGTCACCTAAGTTCTGGTGAATACTTCCAATTGGTTTATTTTGCATTTTTATTGCATATCCAGCCATTCTGGTTATTTATATTATTGCATATCAACCCTTTTGAGGTATTTAAAGCTAAATAACAATATTGTAAATTGTTCATTGAACACAAACTGCTATTTTACCCAAAACTGGAGGGACACTTTGGGGTTCATACCTTCCCAAGAGTATGTGCGCATTAGTGAAACTAATAAATCTAACTAACATGCAACCGAAAGAAATAATAGATGTCATTATCATGATGGATATTGTATTATCCTCGCATCTTTATGAAAGACTTTGTTGGTCAGCCGATTTGTCAGGTTCTAAATAGAATTTTGAAAACTTAACGTGAAGAATGAATAGATGCATCTTATTTCAGATGTGTCCAAGCACCTCTATAAGAGGTTCTGTCCGTCAGTAAGTCTGTCAGGTTTGGTTTAAAATAGCATTTTTGTCGGTCTGTCACATTAAATTTTGAAATAGCATTTTCGTCAGTCTGTCAGGCTTAGTTTGAAATAGCATTTTCTCTGGACTATCTCGCTTAAGTTTGAAATAGCATTTTCACCAGTCTGTCACATTTAAGTTTGAAATATAATTTTTACCAGTCTGTCACACTTAAAATTGAAATAACATTCTTGTTATTTTTGTTTCATCTTATATTTTGCTTTTAAGGATTTTTTTTGTAGCGTTTTTCCTGGTTTTGGGTCAAATCTTGAATTGGGTAGTGGTAAATGTAGGGAAGTATTTTTAAGAAGAGCAGAAGGAGGAAGGAAAAGATGGAATGAGGAGGAGGAGTAGTAGGAAGAGGGAGTAGAAGGAGGAGGAAAGAGTATGTGGCTCATTTGATTTTTTCCAACTTTGATATATTTTCATTGATTTGTTTTCTTCTTTTTTTTTTTTACTTAAATAAAAATGTGGAATAATGCCTAGCCAAAGTAAGATAAGAATTCTTTTGATGTATTTTTGTTGTTGTCTCTATCATCTTAGCTAAGTTTTAAGATTAACTTTTTAAGAAAAAAAAAACAAACAAAAAAAACAAAATGGCGATTTTTGTCATTGCTTGAGACTTTCATTACTTTTGATATTGTTGAAATCTACTTCAGTTACAAAAAGGCTGTAGAAAGTTTTTTTTTAATGTGAAGAGGGAAAAGAAAAAAATTACAAGATAGACGAATAAAAACGGGAATAGAATTATACACAATAAGGAGGACAAAAAATGTTGAAGTAGAAAGAAAGCACGTATTAAAATCTTAATATAATGGATCTTTGGAGTCTGTGTAGTGAAAGCTTACCAATATAATCCTAAAAAAGGCTGAGAGTTTATGGCCGGGGTTACCAATTATGGCGGGAGTTAAGAACAAAGGATTAACCACAGTGGCGAAGGATTGCCGGGCAAATGGTTATGAGAGAATGAATCCCCTGACCAAAGGTTGTGAGAGATGCCTTTGAAGCAGCATGTCATCCCACTGTTTGGATGTGGCCCGACCACGTGTGGATTGGTTGAAGTGGCCCGACTACGTGTGGATTAAATTAATAGGTTAAGACAAACAAAGGGAAAAAAAAACAAAACATTATTATTATCTAAAACTTATATTAGAAAGAAAGCGAAGGAATAAGAAAGCTAACACAACATAAGAATATTCTTTTATAAAATTAATAAAGAGGAAACATTTATATTAAACAAAAACAATTTATTTACTTAAAACATTTGTAGAGTTCGTTTGTTCATAATTGTACGGTGTATATGCGAGCGTGTTTGATGTATTTTCTGTGGCAATTGAAATAGTGTATGTTTGAAGGAATAGTTCATCATTCGAATTAAAAGAGATTGGTGTATATGCGAGCATGTTTGCTGTATTTTTGTGTGCCTACTGAAATGATGTGTATTTGAAGAAATAGTTCCTCATTCGAATTTAAAGAGATTACCTTTTTGGCTCCCCCACCTCCTTGGTCGAGCCGATTGGGGGGGGGGGGTGTAGTGTCGACGATCTCCTCTGTGTGCGTTCGCCCAGAACACGGAAGGAAAAAGAGAGAAAAGAAGTACGTGCCTTCTTTTATAGACACTCAAACCACGCGTGGTCAAGCTGACCTGTTGGTCCCTGATTGGCCGGAATCTTTTGGCAACGTGATTTCACGAGATCAGCCCCTCTTCACTACCTCAGAGATGAAGAAGGGCTGAGTCAACAAAGAAAGAAAGATCGCACATATATCCCCTTAGTTGTGGCGTCGGCCACAAGTTGCATGTATGTATTTTTGTCAAAAATTGAATGACCTGGTAAACAAAATAGCGCCAATGAAAAAACGCTTTCACATACAATTTTCTTTTTGTCTTTTAATCATATCCAGATTTTTATTTTCAGTTGTAGAAAACTGCAATGTATGTCTTCAAATACAGGTTTGCTGACCGCTCATCTAGGGATTTCTCATCAGTAGCAGAAAACTTTAATACTTGCTTTTTTGAAAGACTCTTCACATATGGGCTCACATGGAAGTTTGTTTCTTTAGGATCCTTATTAACATCGTTGATCCATAAAAGTGGCAGTCATGTATTATTTCTTTTAGTTTTATACCTGCCTAAATTCGTCAGTGTTAGGAGAGTCAGTCTCTTTTTTAAGGTGTCATCCTCGGATATCCCTTTTTAGTATAGAGGTTATCTGTTATCAAGTGTTATCATTTTAAAACTTTTTTTGTTTACTAACGAGTCACAGCTCAAGGACAAGGATTAATGGGTTTGTGTCAGGTGAATAGTGAGACAGATACCTTGAGGATTGCAGACCATGATTGGATCTGGGCAGAATCTGATTACTTAATAGGACGGCTCAACAAGAATTTGTTAACATTGGACTTAAAAACAACCATGCTATAAGCTGGGAAACAGCCCTGTGGTATCTCATTCCACAGACGGACAGTTCTGTGAAAGAAACTTTGCACATGGAAGTTCTGTTTAGCTCCAGGTTACTGAATCATTGGTGTGTTTTTCTCTTTCTCATCCTGTTCCCATGTTTTTATAATTTTTTTTTTTTTTTTAATAGAAAACCTGTTACTTATTGGTGTCCCCTAATCCAAAACATCCTTGTGTTTCCTTCAATCTGTAACCGAAACCAAGTCACATTTCTTGAACATTTTATTCATTAAACAAATCTGAAATATTAATAATTATTGTCCTATTTGAATATTAATACATCCGTTACTATCTATATATTTCCATATTAATACAAGGTGTTCGGGATAAATTTGACATTTTTGAAAATAGAAAGAAAAAATGTCACATCTTGGCTAATAATTGATGTATTCTCAAATATCAAAGTGTATCTCTTAGAGGTTGGTTTGCCAAATAGAATTCATTTGAAGAAGCTGCCATGAGCCTCCATCATAACCGTCAAGTGGGACCTGCACTTGAAGTATGCAGTCTTCATGGTGTGCTTTGAGAGACGCCTGAACATTAGTTTGATCATGGCAATCAGCTTGTTCCTAATGTTATAGGCGGTACAGTTGGTGTCTTTCTCAAGTAAGCCCACATATATTAGCCCATGAGGTTGCAATCATGCGAGTTGGAAGGAGAGAGTGTTGGAACTGATGAAGTCATAGATGTTTATTTACTCCTCGCGGAGTTAGGCACAAGGCCAGTTTTATCTTACACAAGTAAGATGTGACCCAAGATCGGGTCGAGCAAGTGGGGTTAAAAGCCAGCGCTCGAGAGGTGAGCACTCTGGCCATTTAAAAATTGCCTCGGCAGCCCCGTCGGCATTCCCCGGTAGGGGCGCCTCAGACAGTAAGCAATAAACTTACTCCTCCCCAAAGAGGGGAGGCGAAGCCTGGGAGGGTGGACCTCCTAGAACTGCACAGGACAGGCGTGCAGTATCCATCGGAACAGATACTACACTTTGATCTTAGCCAAAAATCCGATGTTTTCAGATGGTCACATTTGGGTTTTCCCAGAGGTGAGGCATGGAACTGAGTTCGGCTGCCACACGTATGGCCTTCTTGCAGCCATCCTCTCCATAAATTTGATAATGTTTTTCTGTTACTATTGATATATGTTAATATTAATGATAATAATAATACTGTTACTATAACTCTCTTAGATAGGTTGAATTCAAACACTTTTATTAATTAAATAACGTAATAAAATAATTAAAAAGAGACTCCACGGATTCCAAAAAGTATTCTGTCAAGTTTCAAATATACAAAGAAACAAACACCTTGTCTTAGCGTAATGAAAATAAAGAATCATAATGTGAAAAAATCCTCTCACAATGACGTCATTTCCGGAAGAATGAGTCAACAATTTTGAAACATTAATTTACGTGAACCCCCACCCATCTCACAATGACGTAATTTCCGGAAGAATGAGTCAGCAAGTTTGAAAATGAACAGAATTTGAAAAAAAAAGTATAATTCATTTTTTAAATACTATTTACTTCGAATTGGAATCAATTACGTTTTCTTTTTAAATAATTATGAATTCATTTAAATAATTAAAAAGAGACTCCACGGATTCCAAAAAGTATTCTGTCAAGTTTTAAACATACAAAAAAACGAAATAATGACAAACAAAAAACATGAGGGGAACTTTCAAAGAATAATTTAATTATGAAAATAAATTTTGTTTAAATGTGTGTGTGCTTGAATTACAGTAATAAGTTGAAATTATAATAAAAATACTTAACGTTATCAATTCTAAGCTGAAACAAAATTAGAAAAGAAAATGAACTGGTAATGCTACTTGTGTATTACTTTTTTCTATTTGTTTTCTTCTACCATATTTTATTTATTCATATGATATGAACTTTCAAATGCTTTTCTGTATTTGGTTTGGTTTCTCTTTTTGGTTTAAATGTTCTGTTCTTATAATTCCGAGAATAAAGTCTCCTTTGAGGATTTTTGTATTGGTATATTGCTGACCTGTATTCGTTAAAGGGTGAATTCAAAATATTTGAAAGCAGGGTCATCTTTTCGATGCCATATTCAAGTGATAAGTTTTCTGGATGTTTATTTTCTTCTCTTTAAAACTGGAAGGATTTTTATAGACTTCATTCCTTGAATCAGAATGATTAAAGTTTATTCGAGTTGAAATGCTCGAATAGCAAACATTATTCCAACACAATTCCATCATGGTATTATTATGACAGTGAAGTACTCTTCAGGCAGATAGTTTTGTTGAAAATGTTGCCATCATACAAGATTATCTTCAACTGATAAGCGAACGTCCTATGATTTCTGATTACATTTTAATCACATGACTAAAATTTATATGTATTTTCTGTTTTGTGCATAGTTTTCTCTTCAACCTCACTACTGAGTAATATAGAGCGAAGCAGGTTTCAAATCCATGATTTTCTTCAGGAGATCTTGAGTCAATTGAGTCACAATTTGTATCATTAGCATGCAATGTCTATATTTATAAAGTTAGGTATGTGTATTTATTTATAAATATATATATATCTATGTACAGGATAATCTCCTAAACTAATGAACGGATCATTATGAATTTTGGAATATATATTCTAAAAAATATGGTGAATCACATGGGTAAATTTTTTTTTGGTAAATGTTAACATTTAGGGGGTGCATATACGGAATTTAAAAAAAATTTATTCATTATTTTCTTTCAACCGATCATTATGAATTTTGGAATATATATTCTTGGCAACCCAGTGAGTAACATGGACACATTATTTTTTTGTGTAGACTTTACCATTTAGGAGATGCACCCGCCCCTAAAAACTTTTAATCTCTAAATGAACGAATCATTATGAATTTTTGAATATATATTCTAAAAATACAGTAACATAAGCACATTATTATTTCTTGTAAATGTTTACATTTAGGTTGCATATATATAAAAAAAAATTTTTTTATTGATTTATTTTTTATGGACTAATCATTATGGATTTTGGAATATATGTTCTTGGCAACCCGCTGAATAACATGGGCACATTTACCATTTGGGGGTTATGCACACCCACACTTCCCCCATCCCCCCCCAAAAAAACAACTTTTGAAATAAATTAGAAACAAAACATTTAATAGAGAAAAGAACTGCTCTACATCAAATTTTGAGTGATATTAAGTAATACATTTTTTAAAGGATCGGTGCACGTGTGAGTGTCAATATGTATGTGCTTGATAAAATCCTACACTATTGAACTAATCATTATGTATTATGGAATATGTATTCTAGGCAACAGGGTATGTACTGTGGACACATTATTATTTTCTTTAACTATACCATTTAGGGAGGTACCACTGAAATCGTACTATACCTCCCAAAGAAAAAAAATACATTAAAATTTAAAACTAATGCTTTATTTATTGATTATATCCGTCCTGGGATGGGTATTCTACTAGTTTATTATATAAAGAAATGGCGATCACTAGAGAACGGATGTCAAATTTGTATAATTATTTTTTTCAATGATTTAATTCTATATAATATGGATTTCTAATTACATTCGTTCATTTTTATACTCATGTGCAACAGCTTTCTGCTTAAATTTTTAGATGAATTCACAAAAGCTGACATATAAAGTTATAAAGTGCTACATCTTCAAATCAGACACAAATAGTAATCCATCCAACATATCAGTACTTAATTCGGATTAACCTTCTTCTTGCGTTTTTCCTGTCATATTATTAGCCTGAATATTTTATCACTTCATGTTTTTTTTTTTTTTTTTTTTTTTTTTTGAAAAATAGATATTCCAACTCAGAAAACTGTTAGATTGGAGAGATTTTCCCTTACTCACTGAATATTCTTAAGCATTAAAAGACAGTAATCATGTCGTGAGTTATTCCCCTTGACCTCTGCAAAAATAAATATCTAAAAACATATTATATTTTTAAACATTAAAGGGAAGTTTCCCAATTAATTACACCTTATTATTTGGTTAGCATCAAGTACTAAAACAAACTTTCTAAAAATTTGTGTTTCAAAAAAAAAAATTTGATAATGACGTTAAAGTCACCAAAATAAATTTTCATTCCATCGTAAACAACTCAGTCATTTTGCCTTTTACTCCCGGGCAATGCAGGATAGGTACATCTAGTAATAAATATTTGCATCTGAGAGATTATTCTATACAATAAAGGGATGATATATGTGTGTAGGTATTGAATTTGAGATACTCCAACTACTCTGTCTACCTCAACCTGATTCTGGATATGACTGATGGTGGGGTCCCAATTTTGAATCTTTGAGGAATGTGAAGTCACTTATTAGTTGCTATTACTCTTAGATCCAATCTGACCGGAAGTGGTTGAATTTTTCAGTCAGACTCCCATTGATGAGGTAAATAGAATCTGGCCTGGTATGACATGAAACTGAATCCTGTGCTGTACAATAACTAGTGAAAGCAAACACCACAAATCAATATTTAAAGATATTAAGAACTCAAAGATTAACAAAAAATAATCACTGGATTGTGCAGTAAATAACTTGAACAAGTTGAGATGCCGGTAAAATGAACAATATATATATACTATCATCAATATTTAAAGATATTAAGAACTCAAAGATTAACAAAAAAAATCACTGGATTGTGCAGTAAATAACTTGAACAAGTTGAGATGCCATTAAAATGAACAATATATATATACTATCATCAATATTTAAAGATATTAAGAACTCAAAGATTAACAAAAAAAAAAAATCACTGGATTGTGCAGTAAATAACTTGAACAAGTTGAGATGCCGGTAAAATGAACAATATATATATACTATCATCAATATTTAAAGATATTAAGAACTCAAAAGATTAACAAAAAAAAATCACTGGATTGTGCAGTAAATAACTTGAACAAGTTGAGATGCCGGTAAAATGAACAATATATATATACTATCATCAATATTTAAAGATATTAAGAACTCAAAGATTAACAAAAAAAAATCACTGGATTGTGCAGTAAATAACTTGAACAAGTTGAGATGCCGGTAAAATGAACAATATATATATACTATCATCAATATTTAAAGATATTAAGAACTCAAAGATTAACAAAAGAAAATCACTGGATTGTGCAGTAAATAACTTGAACAAGTTGAGATGCCGGTAAAATGAACAATATATATATACTATCATCAATATTTATAGATATTAAGAACTCAAAGATTAACAAAAAAAAATCACTGGATTGTGCAGTAAATAACTTGAACAAGTTGAGATGCCGGTAAAATGAACAATATATATATACTATCATCAATATTTAAAGATATTAAGAACTCAAAGATTAACAAAAAAAATCACTGGATTGTGCAGTAAATAACTTGAACAAGTTGAGATGCCGGTAAAATGAACAATATATATATACTATCATCAATATTTAAAGATATTAAGAACTCAAAGATTAACAAAAAAAATCACTGGATTGTGCAGTAAATAACTTGAACAAGTTGAGATGCCGGTAAAATGAACAATATATATATACTATCATCAATATTTAAAGATATTAAGAACTCAAAGATTAACAAAAAAAAATCACTGGATTGTGCAGTAAATAACTTGAACAAGTTGAGATGCCGGTAAAATGAACAATATATATATACTATCATCAATATTTATAGATATTAAGAACTCAAAGATTAACAAAAAAAATCACTGGATTGTGCAGTAAATAACTTGAACAAGTTGAGATGCCGGTAAAATGAACAATATATATATACTATCATCAATATTTAAAGATATTAAGAACTCAAAGATTAACAAAAAAAAATCACTGGATTGTGCAGTAAATAACTTGAACAAGTTGAGATGCCGGTAAAATGAACAATATATATATACTATCATCAATATTTAAAGATATTAAGAACTCAAAGATTAACAAAAAAAAATCACTGGATTGTGCAGTAAATAACTTGAACAAGTTGAGATGCCGGTAAAATGAACAATATATATATACTATCATCAATATTTAAAGATATTAAGAACTCAAAGATTAACAAAAAAAATCACTGGATTGTGCAGTAAATAACTTGAACAAGTTGAGATGCCGGTAAAATGAACAATATATATATACTATCATCAATATTTAAAGATATTAAGAACTCAAAGATTAACAAAAAAAATCACTGGATTGTGCAGTAAATAACTTGAACAAGTTGAGATGCCGGTAAAATGAACAATATATATATACTATCATCAATATTTAAAGATATTAAGAACTCAAAGATTAACAAAAAAAAATCACTGGATTGTGCAGTAAATAACTTGAACAAGTTGAGATGCCGGTAAAATGAACAATATATATATACTATCATCAATATTTAAAGATATTAAGAACTCAAAGATTAACAAAAAAAAATCACTGGATTGTGCAGTAAATAACTTGAACAAGTTGAGATGCCGGTAAAATGAACAATATATATATACTATCATCAATATTTAAAGATATTAAGAACTCAAAGATTAACAAAAAAAATCACTGGATTGTGCAGTAAATAACTTGAACAAGTTGAGATGCCGGTAAAATGAACAATATATATATACTATCATCAATATTTAAAGATATTAAGAACTCAAAGATTAACAAAAAAAAATCACTGGATTGTGCAGTAAATAACTTGAACAAGTTGAGATGCCGGTAAAATGAACAATATATATATACTATCATCAATATTTAAAGATATTAAGAACTCAAAGATTAACAAAAAAAAATCACTGGATTGTGCAGTAAATAACTTGAACAAGTTGAGATGCCGGTAAAATGAACAATATATATATACTATCATCAATATTTAAAGATATTAAGAACTCAAAAGATTAACAAAAAAAATCACTGGATTGTGCAGTAAATAACTTGAACAAGTTGAGATGCCGGTAAAATGAACAATATATATATACTATCATCAATATTTAAAGATATTAAGAACTCAAAGCATGACAAAAACAATCACTGGATTCTGTAGTAAATTACTTGTACAAGTTAAGATGCCGTTAAAATGAACAAGGTATTATTAGAGGTCTATGCTAATTGCTAGAGGATTGCCGCAGAGAATAGTATCTAAAGTACAGCAACAGTAACAGCCGACTTATACTGGCAACATTTGCGAGTTACGTATAACTGAAAAAGAGTCGACATTTTACTGTTACAATAAAAAAATTAAACAAATACAATGTATATAAATACATTGTTTGTTTCATTTTTTATTGTAACGAAAAAAATTAAAAGAATCGTTTTTGGAATCTGAAATAAGGCTAAAAAAATTTCAATTCCAATACAAATTCCAATAACCCCAAAAGTTTTAAGTTTTCCAATCGTCCCAAAACTAATATATATATATATATATATATATATATATATAACCAGACTGACAATCTATGAAATGACTACATTTTCTCCTTATTAAAAGATTGATTATTTATACCATAAGACTAAGGGCCACAGGACCGATGATTAGGATCCCATTGCAAAATTTAGCATTGACTCTTAAAGTCTAATTTAATTTTTTTTTTTTGGTAAATTATGGTAAACAAAGTAAATATTCTAGATTCACTCATGCTTATTCCCTTATCAAACCTTTTGAAATGTTCAAATGTTTGTGCCTATTTGCTAAACGTCTATATGATGCCTCTCAGAGATTTCACAGTTGAGTATTAAAATGCTTGGGACAAGTTTTTTTTTTATTTTGCTGGCGCTGCCCTAGACCCTGGCCATTGTCTGGTCACCACACGTATATATCTTCTGAAATAATAATGTTTTATTGTATGTTTTCTTGTTTGAAATTCTTTAAACCTAATGCTTATTTCCATTTGAAATTAATTAAATCAATTTTCAATTTAAGGAGAATTTGAAAAACGTATGACTGCTAAATTATCTCGAAAATAGCTATTTTCACTGAATTTAGGTAAAAATGGCACCAATAATAATGGCACAAGTGGATAAATAGGAAAAAATGGCGCAAGTGAAACATATAGATGAAAATCTCACAATAAATTTATCAAAATCTTGGATACAATACATAAAAGGAAAATTGTGAATTAGTGAAAAAAACAAAATAAAAGAAACCATTTCATAAGAATGCAGTATTTATAAAGTAACGGAAAATGTTTAAAAATGAAATAAAATATTTTTGTCAAGAAAAGAAAATTATTTTTGATAATTATAAAAAAAATAATATAAAAAGAGTTTTAAAAATTAATTCATTTTTTCGTTGACAGTCTTTTGTCCATGTGTGAATTATTTTGGTGAGCTTTCTTTTGGTCACTGCTGAATCCCCCCCCCCCCCCCCAAAAAAATGAGATCCTACTTATTTGGTGTGAACACCATGAAAAAAAAACAACAGCAATTATTTAAGAATTTGGAGTGAGGGATCAGTTTCACACAATAATTTAACATAAAATGAGCTCCTATTTCCAGGACAATCTAGTGTTTTAGAGCAGTTAAACAAAACATTTTATTTTGCTATGGGAGATAAATTCTGTGCATTTATTTTTTATTTTTTGCAGAGTGTCTACTTTTTTTTAAAACGATTACGCATGGTTTTACGACCTTGTCAGTCAGACTTAGGGTTAGTAGTAAAAAAAACTTAGTGAACATCCCTAAAAAATTAGAATGGTCAGGAAATGACGATTATTTTACATTAAATTTATATAGAAAACTGATCTGCCACTTTAAATTCTAAAATATTTTTTTTCTTTCAGCCAAGTTTTTCAAGGTGTTCACATGTAATCACCTAAAAAAAGTAGAATCTCATTGAGGGGGATTTAGCTGAGGGTGTTAATCTACAAATTTACCATTATTATTACCATTATTATTATCTGTATCTTGTTTTTCTTTTTACAATAAAACAAATCAATCTACTACATATCTGTTATATTGACAGTAGAAATAACAAACCAAATCTTTATAATTAAGGTAAAAACAGGACCACTCTTTGATAGAGGAAAGGTACAGAATAGTTAACAAAGCTATACCAACCCAACCATTTCCGTCCTCCTCAAGTTAAGAATGATTTTAACATTCTTATTTAGAAACTCATTCTTAACATGGGGAGGGGGCTTTGTTAACGATTCTGTTCCTACATCGTCTTTTTAGTTTGCATAATAATCGTTTTTGAAGAAATTAAAATAGAATTTTGTCAACTAACGACAAACTGATGCAACTCGGCTTTGTTTTAAAAGAGAAATAAATCATTAGTTGTTTCACAACTTTCTATCAATTACAAGGAAAACATTTGAGAAAAATATTTAGAAAGATCTACTCGTGTAATATACCTTCCCCCCCCCCCCCCCAGTGCATTTTATACGTTTGCAAAAATATATGCGGACATTACATAGAGGTTTTACAATAAGTGGAAAAGTTTTAAAAAGCAACAAATTTCTAATTAAATATTTAGAAATTTAAATAGAATCAGGAATTTAGAACAGAATCGGTAATTGTATTGGAATCGTGAAAAATCCTGAAATCGTTAGTATCACTAATATATATATATATATATATATATATATATATAAATAAATTAATTAAATAAGTTCAAATATATTGATAACATGAACTTAAAATCAATATTTTTTCAAAAGTGCTCAATACAAATTTAAACATTAGAAACAGTCTACGTGGATCAACCTACATTTCGACGCTTACACTTCTCATTCAGGACTCTGAAAACTTCAGAGTCCTGAACGAGATGTGTAACCGCCAAAACATAAGTTGAGCTGCATAGACTGTTTATAATGTTTATTTAATTTATATACATGTTTCATCAGTGATTTAGGCCATTTATTGGTCCATGTTTTAAAAACAAAAAAATTAGTTTGAATCAATTTCATCGATTTTAATATTGAATCCTGATAAATATCACATTCTTTTAGTCACAAATAAATAAAGGCAGAAGAGTAGTGGCGAGATCGAATATTTAGTATCAAAATAGAATGTTGTTTATACAACAGTATCAAATATTAATATATTATTTTTATATAATATCATATTTTAATAATTATTTCTTTTTATTTAACTTCATATTATCTCACCTACTCTGCAGTAACATTATTGTCACGTGCAAAAACACATTTTTTTCGTTTTTTCTTCTGGATTTTTATTTTAGTATTGTTAAAATAAAAATGACAGGTACACTATATACTTTTTTAGTTGAACGTCATCTTTGTCAACTATAATGAGTTACTTTGTCTTATCCTGCGGTAGATTTTCAAAAAAAAGTCTTTCTTGCAAGTAAATTACAAATGAGAGGATCGATATTCTTGTTTTATATTTAGAAATCATTTTCTTTTAATAAAAATCAGTATTTTTCTTAAATAAAAAGATATAATCATATTTTATCTCTGTACATTTCTTAGCAATTAACATTATAACTAAATTTCTCAGTGTAGAGAGCACAGTTGTTAATTTGAAAAAAACAAACAAAATTCATCTTTTTTTTAATTTATCGGCTCACATGATGAACGTCTTTATTGTCAACTCTAAAAGTTGGAGATATACATTTTAGCATACATTTTGGGAATGCAAATCAAGCATTTAATCAATTTAAAGAGTTTTCATCAGTTCTTCCATTTAATTTTCTTTAATTATTTTATTGCTTTGTACTATAGTTTTTAAAGTTTTTTTTTTACTTATTACATGCTACAGTAGAAGTTCAATATTGTAGTCAGTTTTTTTAAAAAAACTATCTACATTTTTTGAGTCAACGTTATTTCACTTTTAAGCTTCAAAACCGGTCTTATAAACATGTTGATATTAGGGGTGGGACGTAATGGGTGAAAATTTCAGATTCATGCGAGTAGTATTTTTTTGTGTTCATTTATATATAAATAACACTAAACAATCAAACATTTTGAAAATTTTGCAAAATTCAGAAAGTGCAGGCCAATAGTTTTTGGCTATTTTACATTCATGAAAACCCTTTCACAGCCTGAAAATGGTTCTAAATTAAAGTACTATATCAGATTTAACCATCTATATCCATTCATAGCTTTTGAGGATGTTTTAGGACCCGCAATGTCGCATGAAACCACCTTTTCACCGAAAAATGATGGATTTTGAGTCCCGTGGAGCCCTAACGGCTATTTTTGGCCTGCACCTTCTGAATTTTGCAAAATGTTCAAAATGTTTGATTGTTTAATGTTATTTATGTATAAATGAACACAAAAAAATACTACCTGCATGAATCTGAAATTTTCACCCATTACGTCCCACCCCTACTGATATTGGTAAGATGACAGCCTGCTACGATACAATTTCTGAGTTTGAGTTAAATTGAGTCTGAGAAAGCAAAATCTTTTTTACATTTATTCCTAATTTTTAAATAAACGGTTGACATTTTACTGTTTTTAAAGAGGACACCAAATCTTTTTCACATATTTTTACTGATAGATCATGCTAAAAATAAATAGCCAACACTTCTTACTTTTTTATAAAGTGGATGTAAATTTTTTTTTTACATTCTTATTTTTAAATTGCGGTAAAAATAAATGGTTGCAAGGACCCAAAATATTTTTCACATTTCTTTATAACCCAAATAAAGTTTTTTGCAAGCAGAAGAATTTTATTTCAGTCATGTAAATTATTAATGAAAGTAAAAAAAATTTCCGAGCAATGCTACGTTGGGACAGCTAGTATTAATTTTAGTTTGGTTTGTTTGTCTAACAGCAGATCAACGTTTGTTTGGTTATTCGATGCCAAAATACAATACCTATTGTATTCGATACATTTGAAATGATTCATTAAAAAAGCATTGCTATTTTACTCTGAGCTAGGAGGGGAGGATGTCGAAATAGTGTGTATGAACCGTATGTAAGGTTCGTTACTCTTTTTCACTTTTCTCTAAATCAGTTTGTCTCAAAGGAGAGGGACAAGGACAGATTATGTGCCAGAGTAAAAGGAAGTGAACAAAGAGGGTTATGTGAGGATGGGAAAATAGAATGCATTGGAAAGGTGCAAGAAGTCAAAAGTGCCGGGTAGGGATAAAGAGAAAACAAAGGATAGAGAGGCAGTAACGAGTTCCGATGCTGACTGCGATGAGATTTTAAATGATAGATGCTTTCATCTCAACTTCATGACTGAAATAATGTTTTATCTTAGTGTTCATGATAATGTTCTTATGAAGAAAAATTTACGTTTTTATCAAGGTTGGGCTAAAAAATTAGACCAGTTTTACCGACAAATATTTTTTCTATTAAATTGTGATATTTTTAAAATCCGAGAGTCGTTACCGATATATATATATATATATATATATATATATATATATGGTTAAACAATAGCGTCAGCTTCTGTTTATTTATTTTTTGATTCGTTTTTTTAAATTTTTATCTCATATTGCAGTATTCGTCTCCCCATAATGGAAGCATTGTTTATTTAAGTAAATAAACCTAGTATCAACCATGCTCGTTATGAGGGGGGGGGGGTCGAAGGTTTGGTGAAGTGGTGTTGAAGTGGTATTGAAATGTTTTTTAAAAGCGTCTTCTTAATAAATTCACCAGTCTTTTATTTTGCATACTCAGTCATCCGCCTGAAGATGACCGACGTCGGTCGAAAACGTTCGCGAAAATATGGAGATTTTTTATACAACATGGACGACAATACCAAATCGGTCGTGCGACGAATTGAAAAAACGAATTAAAAAATAAATAAACAGTAGCTGGCGCTATTGTTTACCCAAACATTCATAAGAGAAGGAATGCTGCCTAATTACACACACACACACATATATATATATATATATATATATATATATACTAGCTCTATCTATCTACCAGGTATTGCTTGAGAGTCTTTATTTTTAAGTTTGTTTCACTTTTTTGCTTTTTTAAATCGCATAAATACTTTGGATTTTTTTTTAAACTCCTAAATTTATAAATAATGGGAAGCTAAGAGCGAGAGAGTGGGAGCATTGATTATATTACGTATGTAGGGAGGGGGAAACTGGCCATGTACATATTCTCTGGAATGCGAGAAGAGGAGAAGAGAGTGAATACTAATTAGGCATTCATGCTTTTTCTTTCACTTTTCCCCTTTCTCTATGGAGTAGTGAACGGTAAAATAGAAAGTATCCACTTCATCATGGCCACCGAAATCGGAAATTGCGAATCGGTGTTAATCCCAGAAAAATCCTCAATTATATTTTAGGCCGGATTTTTTTTTGTAATTTATTTTCAACATTTTTAAAAAAATTATTAACAAATAATAAAATAAAACTGTCTTTTATAATTGAAAAGATTAATTTTCTATTTTAATTTTGAAAATATTTTTTAAATAGTTTGATTATTTGTAATATAATTATATTTGATTAATAATTAACCAAATATAACTACATTACAAATTCACAAATAATAAAATTGATTTTTACACACATACATTATATAACATATAAAGTTATCTTGTTGGATTTTTAAAGTCAAACGTAAATAGCAAAGGAAAGAAAAAAAAAAGCTATTCTTTGTTTTTTCCTTTCACTATGTTATTGGTATGAATAAATTTTATTTTGCTATATTTTTTTTCTAAAAATATTTATTTCGGCTAAGAAAAACTGTTAGAGTGGAGACATTTTTCCTTACTCGGCAAAACAGATTAAAGGGAAGTTATTGCGTGCAATTATCTAAGTTCTCTTCCTTTAGTTCTTCAAAAACAAATATATATATATAAATTTGCTTTTTCTCATCTCTACATTAATTATTTTTTATTTAATCGATGAGCGTCAAGTACTAAAACAAGCTTTTGAAAATTCCTATTTCATAAAATAATTTGATTACAAAATTAATTTCCGTTTCTTTGCAAGCTGTTATTGCTCCTTTTTGCAACCTATACCTTTTGTTCAAAACCTGATGAGTGTATCTCTCTTGAAATGCTTGCAGTTCAGCATTGTCTCTTGTCTTACATTTAGCAATTTGTCCCTGTCTTTCAATCTTATTATCTCAAGCTTCTCATTCAGGCGCAAAAAGCA